>SNQJ01S0015994.1:62516-81516 GCA_010110895.2 Picea sitchensis
TTTGAGTTTGTAATTTAATAAGTTAAAATTTTATATATATTCTCTAGAAATATTGCCATAAACTGTTAATTTATTTCTGATATTGATATGGAAAATTCTTGATGGTTTTTTGTGCAATAAAAGAATTTTTGGAATGTGATGCCCTTTCAATTTCTCAACTAAGTATTTGAAAAATTTGTGTTAGCTCTCTTTCCATATTGTGAATCCTTTTGATTCTATTGTTCATTGCTATCTGAGATTTCCTTTTGGGATTATTAGAAATTATTGAACCGTTGCTAATAGATTCATATATCCAGATACAAGTTATTCTTGGCCATTGCCTTCGACTTGCATATCAGAATGTTAAGTTAAATTACCATTCATATAATGGCAATGGATGCAATGAATGGTTCTTGTATGGCATGCCTAGAATAATGTTGTATTATATGTGTTGTGTTGGGAAAAATCATGAAGAACTAAATAACTCTTGCAGCTTTTGATTTGAAATTAACTTCTGAGAATGAACTCTCTTTACAGTGTGTTAAATTTTAGCATTCAAGTGATTATTCCTTCTACATTTCTTTGGATTGAATTGGTACCTAGAGGAATGAATTCCTGGATGCTTTGTGTTTGAATTTCGTTATGGCATTTCGATAAATGTAAATCGTGCACAGTCTTAACATATCCGATAAACTAAGCCTTGAATTATACGCCCTCTAGTAATTTTTAGGACGATTGTGTTGTTATGTAAATCTAGAATTCTGATTTGTGTTGCACACATTCTTTTACTCATGTGATCTTCCCTCCTATTGGTTGTGGGCTTGGTGTTTTTGGTATTGGTTGTTGTGTTCATTGTGTATTAATGAAAAACATCAGCTTGTGTAAACGAATTTGATCATTTATAATTTCATTATCGACCTCTACTATTTACCTTTGCTTGTCTCATGGAATGTTGGTACTTTCCTTTAACCATTTTCGAAAGGAGGTTTGATTCGTAGCTTAATTACATACCCAATAGATGCCTCTTGGCTCGTTGTAGGTGTATTGTAAATTGTGATTACTATCCTCTAGGGTCTTGCGAGCGACCTCCACTTTGGATGATTAAGTTAAAGATCTCTGCATGATTATTATATTTTGGAAACGAAATTGGGCTTTACGTTGCCCAACCTGTAGAAGCTTCTGAAATGTTCATTAGTTATTTGTTGTCAAATATTGCAACCCTATAGTTGTGGAATTATTTTTGTTGTCCTTTAGAAAACAATCCCATAATTTTACATTTTGATAGTATTATAGTTCATGGAATGATTTGGGGATACAACAATAATTTTGACTACCTGAGTGTTTGGTGTTAAATTATTGTCCTTTCCCTTAAAGCTTAATAATTACCGAAATCTTATTCATTACCTGTTGAGTTAAATTCGAATTATCAAAATTTAGTGTCGGATGTAGGATCTGATTAGGTGATGGATTGTGTTGTGTGCCAGATCCAAGACCGGAATAGGGTCTATACTTTACTGCATACTATATCAAAAGCCAGAACAGAATTATGGAACTTTGTTGGTTGAAAGAGTTGTGTTAACTTTATCTTCTAGGTTCAAAACCTTAGTTGACTTGTTGCATTTTCTTAATGGAAATAGCGAACGCTGTGGTGATTTTTGTGGTTTACCATATTGTATTTAGTGCCCTCAATGTAAAGAACATTACGCTGTTGATTTTTCTTAATGAAAACAAGGAACTACATGTCTACCTTTTGTTTGGAATTCATTATTTGAATGTCTTTTAGTTCTTTGTTTATATTGCTTATTAAGACTTTGGTCCTTTTAATTCTTATTAAAGTACACGTAAGTTAATGAAACTTTATATATTGCTTAATATGATTGACCTTCTTAAAGTCTCTTTATATTAGGATAGGGAAGTTAGTCTCTTTATATTAGGATAGGGAAGTTGTTATATGAAGTCCCATGTGAGTTGCCATATAAACTCTTTATATATTGTTTAATATACTTGATCTTCTTTAATTCTTATATATGGATATGTAAAGCAGTTTTGACTTATTATCATTCTGCTTATTATGATTATGATTTTTAGTTCTTTAACTTATAAAATCTTATATTATATTGCTTAAGCATGGTTGATCTTCTTTTAATTGGATTTGTAAATTGGATTTGTAAAGTAACTTAAAGTCTTTACATATGGCCTGTGATGATTGATTTTCTTATGGTATTAAAAGAAAAGGGGATATGTAATTTAGTATTGAATTTTTATTATATTGTTTAATTAAGATATTCTATTTTATAAGGATATCTAATGAACTACATGAAGATTGTGCTTTGTTACAATAGATTGAAGAATTGGTAATGATGTTTGACTTGAATGAACTTGTCTTTAATAAGTTATTGATGATGATTGGAAATAGGTCTTTATCTACTACGAAGATTGTACTAATGCATTATGGTTCTTATTATTCTTGTGTGTTATCCTCTTGTGCATTTGCACTTAATTTTGTATGGAAGATTGATTAAGTATAGTAGATTATTCTCTTACACTACGAGGAATTGATGGTTAATCATGGTTGATATATCTAATCTTGAATGGTGGTTGTGATTGAATTATTGGGATTTAGATACCTCCTTGTTCCTCAAAACAATCGTCAGTCCTGAGACCTTAAGTAGTTAAAATCAATCGAATGAATCTTGGACTTGAGTGTTGATTATGTGTCTTGGAGGTCCTAACCTTGCAGGATAGGTTGGGTTGGTAGTTTCCTTATGTTATATTTATATGTTATGGTTGATTGAATAATAGTGATGTTGCTTTCAGTTTGATTGTAATGAGATTGATTGTGAGGTTATTAATTTATGTTTTGACGTTTTTCACTTGTCCTAACNATACTCACTAATTGTTGTCGTAATAGAGGGGTCCTTACATTGTGTGTTCCAAGTGCCACAAAACTTTGAGACTTCCTAGTTGGCATGTTGTTGAAGCCATGGAAGGGAAGTGGTATAGAAAAAGTGTTGTTGATAGTGAATGTATACACTTCCTTAGGTGGGATATGATGTGGGGAATGAGATGATATGAGGTGGAACTATTGTTGGAGTTGGTACCATTGTCCTTGCCTTGAGTTGTGTGTTGTTAGACCTTATTTTGGTTTAGGTAGTCTTTTCCCTGGTGGAGTCATAGCCCTAGCTCAATGGTGACATGTTGTTGAGAGTGAATGAATAGCAGAGTCTATGGCTAGTAGGAACGTCTGAGGTCTATATCCAGTTGGTGATTTTCATTAAAAGATAAGTGTTATTTTATGTGTTTATGATGATTATTGTGTGGTTATTTATGTTAATTTTGTAATGCTTATAGATATTATAATTATGCTTGAGAATTACATGTTGTTTGGAATGCATGAATGTTCATATGCATGGAATGATAATTAATTATTGGTANTTATGTGTTTATGATGATTATTGTGTGGTTATTTATGTTAATTTTGTAATGCTTATAGATATTATAATTATGCTTGAGAATTACATGTTGTTTGGAATGCATGAATGTTCATATGCATGGAATGATAATTAATTATTGGTATCGGATAACTAATGGGTTGAATTGAAGAAATTCAAAAATTCATTGTTTGACAAAAGTTAGGTTTTTAGTGACATATTTCTAGAAATGAGTCTAGGATGTGTTACAAGTCAATTTAAAAGTAGGTGTCTTGATGATATATAACCCTTGATGAAAAATGATCATCAACCCAGCACGGTGTGCCTTTTCAACTATCATTGTTTATCCTTTGGTTTTAATTGTCCAAGCAATAGTATATTAACATAAATTGATATCAATCTACAAATTGTTATTACTATTAATTTAAATGGATGTTTGTAGCTATTTTGGCACATAATGATTTCAATAGATTTCAATAGTTTTTATTTGCAATAGCATCTAAGCTTTCATTTAGTAAGTGACATGGAGCATGTGACTAATTGGTATTTTGTAGGGATATTGTTCTATGTTAGCATGTACGAAAGTTAAACCATATAAAAGTGTCAACTTGAATTGTATAAATGCCATAATCTTTTAAAGTTGATGATGATGATATTTACCGTACCCTAAAATTGACAAGGTCTATCAAACAACTAAAGTGAATCAAACTAAATGTTCTTCAAAATGTCATTTTTATAAATTTTCAACATAGTTTAAATGAAAGTACCAAGTTCATTTAGGTTTTTATAACCCAAGAGACCCTAAAGAGTAATAGAGTTATGAAATTGGGTAAAGTTNAATGCCTCATAATCAAAATCAAAAGTTTTAATAGCATAATAATCCGGATCACTTGCGAGCAAGTGTCCTCAAAGAATAAGTTCGCTCAGTGCGCCAGAGCGGGATGCTACATAATTTCTTTTAATTAGATTTGTAAAGTAACTTAAAGTCTTTACATATGGCTTATGATGATTGATTTTTTTATGGTTTTAAAAGAAAAGGGGATATGTAATTTAGTATTGAATTCTTATTATATTGTTTAATTAAGATATTTTTTTTTATAAGGATACCTAGTGAGCTACATGAAGATTGTGCTTTGTTACAATATATTGAAGCATCGGTAATGATGTTTGACTTGAATGAACCTGTCTTTAATAAGTTATTGATGATGATTGGAAATAGGTCTTTATCTACTACGAAGATTGTACTTATGCCTTATGGTTCTTATTATTCTTGTGTGTTATCCTCTTGTGCATTTGCACTTAATTTTGTATGCAAGATTGATTAAGTATAGTAGATTATTCTCTTACACTATGAGGAATTGATGGTTAAGCATGGTTGATATATCTAATCTTGAATAGTGGTTGTGATTGAATTATTGGGCTTTAGATACCTCCTTGTTCCTCAAAATATTCATCAGTTCTGAGACCTTAAGTAGTCAAAATTGATCGGATGAATCTTGGACTTGAGCGTTAATTATGTGTCTAGGAGGTCCTAACCTTGCAGGATAGGTTGGGTTGGTAGTTTTCTTATGTTATATTTATATGCTATGGTTGATTGAATAATAGTGATGTTGCTTTCAGTTTCATTGTGATGAGATTGATTGTAAGGTTATTAATTTATGTTTTGACATTTTTCACTTGTCCTAACATTTTTTTCAAAAATATATATATTTACCTCTTTTATACTCACTAAATGTTGTCGTAAAGGATGGGTCATTACATTGTGTGTTCCAAGTGCCACAAAACTTTGAGAATTCCTATTTGGCATGTTGTTGAAGACATGGAAGGGAAGTGGTATATCAAAAGGGTTGTTGATAGTGAATGTATACACTTCCTTAAATGGGATATGATGTGGTGAATGAGATGATATGAGGTGGAACTATTGTTGGAGTTGGTACCATTGTCCTTGCCTTGAGCTGTGTGTTGTTAGACCTTATTTTGGTTTAGGTAGTCTTTGCCCTGGTGGAGTCATAGCCCTAGCTCACTGGTGACATGTTGTTGAGAGTGAATGAATAGCAGAGTCTATGGCTGGTAGGAACATCTGAGGTCTACATCTAGTTGGTGATTTTCATTAAAAGATAAGTGTTCTTTTATGTGTTTATGATGATTATTGTGTGGTTATTTATGTTAATTTTGTAATGCTTATAACTATTATAATTATGCTTGAGAATTACATGTTGTTTGGAATGCATGAATGTTCATATGCATGGAATGATAATTAATTATTGGTATCGGATAATTAATGGGTTGAGTTGAAGAAATTCAAAATTTCATTGTTTGACAGAAGTTAGGTTTTTAGTGGCATATTTCTAGAAATGAGTCTAGGGTGTGTTGAAAGTCAATTTAAAAGTAGGTGTCTTGATGATATATGACCCTTGATGAAAAATGATCATCAACCCAACACGGTGTGCCTTTTCAACTATCATTGTTTATCCTTTGGGTTTAATTGTCCAAGCAATAGTATATTAACATAAATTGATATCAATCTACAAATTGTTATTACTATTAATTTAAATGGATGTTTGTAGCTATTTTGGCACATAATGATTTCAATATATTTCAATAGTTTTTATTTGCAATAGCATCTAAGCTTGCATTTAGTAAGTGGCATGGAGCATGTGACTAATTGGTATTTTGTAGGAATATTGTTCTATATTAGCATGTACGAAAGTTAAACCATATAAAAGTATCAACTTGAATTGTATAAATGCCATAATCTTTTAAAGTTGATGATGATGATATTTACTGTACCCTAAAATTGACAAGGTCTATCAAACAACTAAAGTGAATCAAACTAAATATTCTTTAAAATGTCATTTTTATAAATTTTCAACATAGTTTAAATGAAAGTACCAAGTTCATTTAGGTTTTTATAACCCAAGAGACCCTAAAGAGTAATAGAGTTATGAAATTGGGTAAAGTTATGTCTCATATTAGCAGGGAAAGTTAGGAGGAAATGTATCTCATCTTCAATTGGAGGAAATGTTTCTCATACCGAACTTCCTTTGTATCACAAAATTTTCAAATTTGGTCACTCCAAGATGTTTTTGAGTTAGTCCAATGCACAGTTTCACTATAGAGGTTGTGAGAATGGGCGTTGGTTTTAGCAATATTCATTTTTTTTTTAAGTTCATAATGTTGAAAAAATAATTTCAATCAGCCATATAAAGAATGAGAATATCTTTATAGTATTTCAACTTCCTCTTGTTAAAGATTTCATTGCATTTCCAAGTATTATCTTTAAACTTCTTAGGATATAAGATTTTATGCTATCAATATTGTTAATTTGATTATCTTTGTTTACGTTCAAATATTTAATCCAAGTCATAGAGTTTATATCCTGTCCTCTTTTGATCCTATGGTGACTACTACTCATGCTAGAAGCAAACAAGGAGTATGTTATTGATCAACTTCAACAATTTATGTTTATATTCTAGATATCTAATCATGAGTTTAGGCCACATGGATGTGGAGATAGCTTCAATCAAGAGTAATAGGTAAGGATTTATGCATTTAGATTTTAATTTATAGGTTATAAAATGTTGCTGGGTTTTCTCGATTTTATTCCAAGTCTCTCAAGAAATGTGGCAAGCTCAAACTTCACAAACGTACAAAATAATTGGGATAACTAAGTGTTAGAAAAAATTATTTTTCTAATCTCAAAGTTTAATATTTCAACATTTATTTTCAATACTATAATAAGCTTTTCAACTATTAATGATTCTCTTCTCAACATTGTTCTCAACATTGTGATTCCAATTTAAATGGAAATTGAAATCTATGCCTAAGTATTTATACAATTAGACACACCATTATATATAAAATAAACATCTCCATACCATTGTAAAGTAGTAACAGAGCTCTTAAAAATTCTTAAGATACATGAAATTGTGCATGTAATAAGTATTCCTTCATATTTAAATATTTTTAATAAGTAAAAATCAATGATAGATTTTGGTGTTCACCCTTGCTAGTTTCCGTGCTCTTCCTTATCAAATTGAAAACCCATTTATGATAAATGATAGTAAATCAATTTGGATATTGATTTAGCCTTTTTCACAATAGATTTTAGTATTCATCCATGCTTTTGTCCTTAAGATGAGTTCGATACAATGGGTTGCTATTTGTTAATGAAATATATAAACGATTAAAGTATTGTGGCATCTCGACTAAACAACCAAGTACATTTATTCTTTTTTATTGTTTTATCTTGTTTTCTATTTAAATATTTCAAATTCATATATATTTAAATATTTCAAATTCATATATAAGAGTAGGTTTTAAATTAACAACTCATATTATTTTCATGATGATTGTTTTATTTTCTTGTTAATTTAAATTAAGGTTTTACTCTCTTTCCTAGAAAGTCTCTAAATGCTAAAGAGATTAGAAATCATAATAGTGATAAAACTCGATCCCTCAAGTGAATCTATAGGAAAGATCTGTCAGCACCTTCCTCCCAAGGACTTGGACCAAAATCACCTTTATATATTGAAACTCTCGTGACTATGTCATATTCCTATAGTTGTTGAAGGTACCCAACTTGAATAATAGTATGTGTGGGTGATTAATAAAATCAAGATAGTGCAAATTTGAGATCATGCCACTAAAGAGAGTGGCATAGTAAGTCAATTAGCCACCTTATTTTGAATCATGTGTACTATAAATTACCAAGGACTCCTTAATAATTTGGATATGTAGCTTTCTATAGTTCTAGAATTTGTTGTGTATAAAACTTCACACTTTCTCTACAAAAACAACTATGAATTACTACATAATTTTATAGTATGATCACAAGTGTTTAAGTCTTCACTTTGAGTTCCCTTACCATGGTTCCAATATATGATTTTGTTGTCTTCAACCTAATCTTGATGTCTCATTTGATTAACTTGGGTCCATAGATCATGGTGGGTTAGCTCAAGTGGTTGAGTGTTGTGAATTACAAGCAAGAGGTCATGGGGTCGAGTCCTCGAGCAGGTTGCCTCTATGGATATTGTGAGCCTCACTTATGTCCCCATCAAATTAGGTTGTCAAAATTGCAACTAGCTTGTTTACTCTGGGTACCATCCACAGAATGTAGGGGAGTGTTACACCTCAAAATTACTCACTTCGATAGTGTCGCAAGTGTCGTCGTTACAAGTGTTGTAAGTGTCGCATCTTGTCCGCAAATGTCTCATCTTGACTATAAGTGTTGCAAGTGTCAAAAACAGTATGCAGCCATATTGCCTATGTCGTGCCCCTAACGACATCATGAAGACACTTAAGACACCTCAAAGGATAGTTTGGAAGAAGAGAAATCACTTGACAGGAAGTACAAGCCTTTTGACATTGAGAGAACCACAAAAAAATGGATTTTGGAGAGGAGTGCTCCCCTACCCACTGTCAAGGAGTGTTGGTGCTCCCTGAGCCTCTTTGGGGGAGTGTTTGAGCGCCCTGTGCACCCTTATGGGGGAGTGCTACCCTCTTTTTAGTAAATTTTGAGTTTGTTGAGGCAAATAAGGGGAGAATCCCTCAATTCTTGAAGGTAGTTGGATTCGAATAGATGGTCAAGGCATGATCTTAGGGGAGGTCCTCATTTGAAGGAGAGGAGTCCTCAACTTATCCCAAAGATCTCTCAAGTGGTTGGACCTCTCCAAGGTTATATAAGGAGGCCTTCTCATGGTGAAAGGTACAATGGAGATTGAGAATTACATCAAACTTATGATCTCATGAGTGAGATATCATCAAAGCAATCAGTGGAGATTGATTGAGAAAAGGGGTTGGACAAGGAGAACTGGAAGAAGTTGTTGCACCTTCATTCAAAGGATTGTAAGTATTTTTACTTGTTCTCATTAATATAATCAATGCTTGGCATGTTTCTTTCAAACTTGTGCTTGTTCCATATGAGTTTGTCTATAGTAGATGGATCTATCATTGAGCTAATCTCAGTAGAGTAGGAAGTCCATTGTATCCTTGTTTGTTTTCTAGGATCTATCAGGGAGCTCAGGATCAAAGCTCAGCCAGGACTTTGCAAGGATAAACGTCGCTAATAAGGTACATATCTTTCTCCTTCTCTTTCATTCAGTAGCTTGATAGTATCTAAAAGGAAGTCAATGCCCATGTTAAGAACTTTTTGTCTTGGCCTTAGGAGTCTAGAGACCATGAGGGAATCCACTTGTCCGCAGGGGGATTCATCTACAACAGGGAGTGCCCAGTGGGTTTCCCTAGGATGTGCATTTTATTAGATAAAATAGAATTGAAAAATCATTAGGTCCACAGGAGAGTGTCCCTACCTTCTTCCTTGGTCATTTTACCTCTATATCATGATTTATTAATTGTGGTCACATATGCCCCTCATTTGGACCCTTTTATAGCCAATTGAGACATTTTTTGTGTAGCCTTGCATTTCTTATGACCCCAAAAGATGTCTCGCGTAATTATAAAACCCCTCTTGGGACCATGTACACCCTATATTTTTGGCAAGTGTTTTCTATTTATTGGTCAAATATCATCAAATTTTATTCCTCTAATATACCACTACTTTACCTTGTCAAACTACCAATTATATGCACATCTTAGAAATTGTAACATGTGGTATATACCCTTCAACTACTTTTCACCCAAATTGCTAATAGAGATCATGTTTACAAGACTATAAAATCAAGTAACTATAAATGGAACCTTTGATTTGGTGTGTGTGGTGGTATCATGGGTTGTAAAACCCACGATATTCCCTTCTGCCCCTTGCACTTTTGGGCCATCAACTTTCAAATTGGAATCCATAATTTGCAACAATTTTTCAAAAGGAAAAATTTGGTACCAATTTCATTACAATTCAAAGATGATTTCACAAGAAATTTAATGCCCTAACTTTTCTCATGAAAATTTGGAATCGTCCAATATAATTGGCATGTTTGTGGGCATTAGTACCTATCTCATCTCATTGACATTGGTCATCCATCAACATCCTCTCTCTCTATGCACATCAATTCCATTACCCTATGTTGTTGGCATGAGTACTTTTTTCTCTCCAATACTCATGGTAAAAAGTTAAAATGATTTTACCTTATCCCCTCCCTTTCCTTCTATGCTATCATTTTTTTTCATTTTTAGGGTCCTTGCCATCCCAATGCCTCAAAAAATGTGTTAATGTGATTTTTTGCAAAAATTCCACCCTAAGGTTTTTTAATCTCTTTATAGCATCCATGTAATCATATGATTGTCACTTTTGAACTCTTCTTTGAAATTTTGGCTCCTCTTAGTCTTAGGCACATGTTTACTTAATAGGGCACCTCCTAACCTCCATTCACACTAGAATGGACTCCCAACTATATTTTTAGCTCTCAATCACTTTTGTGTATTCTGAGTCACCTATTTCCTTTGTTGTTCTTATTTAACTCCCATTTTCCCTTGCCCTCTTTCTCTTTCCCGCTCTCTTATTAATCCGGATTATTTTCGAAATGAAATGAAAGCAGAGATAATGAAATATTAAAAAAAAATCCAGAAACAGAGAGATACAATAATACATGATTTCTATTAATGAAATAAATGTATAGAGACTGTAAAAATACAGAGTGCAAAACTCGCTAGAATGGTGGAAACTTTATCTCTTGATCTAGATTATTTTCGGAACGAAATGAAAGCAGACATATTACAATGAAATACTCATAAAAATTTCTAGAAATAGAGAAATACAGCAATACATGATTTCTATTAATGAAAGAAATGTACAGAGACTGTAAAAATACAGAGTGCAAGACTCGCTAGAATGGTGGCAGCTTTATCTCTGAGAAGAGATGTGACGGCTATGCTCATTCACAAGAAGATGATTACAATGAGGCTCTGAAGGCCTTTTTATGATAATAATGAATGCCAAAACCCTGGACATCCAAAAACCTAACCCTAGGAGATGAAGCACCAAAAGTCATATGGGCCCTGTTGGGGTAAGTTAGTACATTAACTTCTTGTGGTCGTAACTTTTGCATACGATCTTCGTTTTAGGCGTTTTATAGCCCGTTGGAAAGGTATTTTCGAGAACTACGCATTATGTCATAAAACTCTAATTTTGTCTACAGTTTGACTATGGAAAGCCAAGAAAAAATTGTTTAGAGCCTCAAAACGGCCCTGGAAGAACAGAAAGATGTACAAACATGAAAAATTCCAAAATAAGCCAATTGGAATAGGTGGGAAACCACCAACATCCACTTGGATTTTGTGTATGGATTCAGGACAGCCCCGTAAGTGCAGAACCCATAATTACAAAGAAATGTCCCCATTATAGAGAAACGTGTTGAACTGAAAACTGTCCAGATGAGCCAGTTGGAATTTGGGACAGGTGGGTGGCCACCGATATCCACTTGGATCACTTATCTCCTTACTTTTATCCTTTTTCTCCTATATGTTCCCTCTATCATATTCTTTTTCATGCCTCCTCATGTCTCGTACCATCTGATTTTTCTCTCTTATTACCTTCTCCTATATCTTGTAACTTATACCCAATGCCTAACATTTGCAGGTATGATTATCAAGTTATGGTATTTCACAATTAGGAAATAGACTTTTAGTGAAGGATTTTGCAAAGATGATTTTTAAAGTTCCTCATTTGTAGAGGTTTGTGTGAAGGTGGAAAATGGCTATTTATGAAGAAAAAAAATGATCCTCAATGCACCATTTTAACATAGGTACATTGGTTCGCTTAATACAATATCACGCCAATATTCCATGAACGAAGTGAATTGGAGGGGCACTTCCACCAAAAAAAGGTATTCCATACATTAGTGCACTCAATGGCCCATAGCACACCATCGAGGGATGTTTCAAAAAATGTCGAACAAAAATAAATTTTTAAAGGATGCATCTTAAATGGTGCTCCACATCACTTAAAGTTCACCGATTCTAGCATCCATTATTTCCATTTAATATGACATGTAAGTCAATGCATAGGGTGGTGCACCTATTATAATAAAATATTGTTAATTTTTAAACAAATAATTTCCCTCATTGAGGTTTCATTCCTGTAAAGATTCATTGTGAGTGGTATTTCAATAAATATTGTACATGAAAAAATTGAGAGAATTTAAGATGTTATATTACATCAATGCACCTTAAAAAAGGTGCATTGGTGCTTAGAGAGTGAAGGCACATTTATGCTTAGATTAATGATGTACAATGTTGAATATAAAAGTTTTTAAAAAAACAAATTACTTTTACCATTGCATTTCACTTTCAATGCTCCATTTCTCCTTTGTAACAACATTGCACCTTTTTGGACCAATTCGTTTCTCCTTTGTAATAGCATTGCACCTTCTTGGACCAATTTGTTTCTCCTTTGTAATAGCATTGCACCTTCTTGGACCAATTCTACCTTCTTGTTGTGCTAGTGATTATTATCCTTGCACCTTCTTGGACCAATTCTACCTTGTTGTGGTGCTAGTGATTATTATCCATCCATAATTTTCACTCATTATCTAATAGAGTGGGGATTTTAAATCCCCTCAATTGTAAATTATTTTACATTCAATTCTTATTATTTTACATTCAATGCTTTAGAGCCTCAAGGGAAAGCACCAAGCCAAGGAACCATTTCATTTTCATATTTCAAAATTTTACTTTATTTTTTTGTGTGGGAATTTTTTTTTCACGTTTTTCATGGTGTATTGAAGTTCTATATTATTACAGTGTATTTTTTATGTTCATCACATTAGAGATATAATGTACCAATAGTTAAATAATTCATCATCATGGTGTGGCCTTGGTATTTTGATGAACCAAACGTACAAGGTAAAGCTTGTTTTCCTTTCCTTAGGTGCAAGTGCACGCGATGTATATTATTGCATTACTAACATGGAAACACCCATTGAAACATGATAATGAGAAGGCCAAACTATGAGTTGCACCATAGAACATATAGTACACTCATTTGTCTGTCATGAAATGTATGAGTATTTTATATAGAACAAAGTGCATCAAGGTTAATATATTATTAAAAAACACTAGTGTGACTAAACTTTTTTTTAACAGAAATAGATATATTTGTATTATAAAAATGTTGTAGCCACACTATACAACATGTGAACACATATAAAACTCGGATCTGATGTTTTAAGTCTACATTACTTTTTTCCAAAAAATATTCATGAAACCTACTACACGTATATACCCGAACAAAGACTCTTAGTAACAAACAAACTTTAAAAAACATGTAACATTATCGTATAAGAAACGGCTATCCATGAGCTTCTTCCCACTTCATTTTGTTGTTTTTCGAGTCCACGAGATCCATCTCTGCATATTCGAGTTGTTATTGCACTATTTCATCATCTTTTTCCCTGAATGATCCAATGGATAACCTAACCATGGAATATAACATGGTGTTGATGTTGACCAAACTGGAAATTGTTTTCTTTAAAGATGCAATGCACTTAGCATGAAGCCCCACAATATGTTGTCTCTGTTGGTGTAGAGTTTCCATCAACAAGGCAACTTCATTATCCATGTTGGTTTCTTGAGTCTACATTCTATTAGCAACAATGGAGATTGTAGTTTTATTACCAACTATGTGTGCTCAAGTCTTTTGAGCACACACCAAATATCCGTAGTCTCACACAGTGGACACTGACCAACATGATAGTGATCCATTGATACCCCCCAACCAAAACACCAAGACTACCCAGATATCCCCCAACTCAAGCTAGAAGGAGTGTCACTATACCCAACAGAGCCAAAAACAGAATGAGCCTCCCTTACCAAGCACTAGAAGCACCACCAATGTCGCGCCAAAGAAGCTTTAATCATTTGTTCTTGAAAATCCATGGCTATTGAGCCAAATGAACCTCCCATTATCCAGGTGGATATCGGTGGCCACCCACCTATTCCATGGGCTCGAAAAACAATTTTCCATCTTGGCAGTTTTTTGGGTTCCAAACTTTCGAGGTCGTTTTGAGGCCCTAAACGACATTTTTTGGGGATTTGGGTCCCAAGTGATTGCCAAAGTCATTGACCTGGACCAATCAAAAATCGTTCTTCTCGATTATACCTTTCCAACGGTGTATCGAACTCCCAAAACGGATATCGTATGCAAAGGTTATGCCCATGGGAAGTTGACATATCAACTACCCCCATCGGGGCCCGCAAACCTTTTGGTTTTTCATCTTCTAGGGTTAGGGTTTTTTATTTTACTTATATTAAAAAGTCCTTTGGAGCCTCATTGTAACAATCATATTCTTTCAAATGCGAGTAGTCGTCACATCTCTTCTCAAAGATAAGCTTACACCATTCTAGCGAGTCTTTCACTCTATATTTTTATAGTTCTGTACATTTCGCACATTAATAGAAATTTTGTATTACTGTATATCTTTGTCTCTGGTTATATTTCTAATATATATCTGTTATATTATTGTTGTTCTTTCAATATCTCTGTATATTTCTGTGTTATATGTTGATTAATTGAGTTGGTTGTCATTGATGTCAACCCTTGAAGAAAGTCTGGTAGCGAATTTCGGTAGCACAAAGGTTTGGGTAATGGACCCAAGTTTGTTTTATAGATAATGGGATGGGTTTTGATATATTTGCAGGTAAAACTATTCTATATGGATAATACATGTCATTCCATTTCCGGTGGTATGTGGAACGTCACATAACTCCTCACAATTAGAGAGTTATGGTCATGTGAAGTTGGAGAACCCTCATGAGTCATCTAGAAGCCCCAAAAGGTCAAAGTAGTCAAAATGTTTGAAAAGAATAAATTATTTAAATAATAGAGTGAAGTGATGAGTGTACTATAAGTCAAAGAGGATGCAAAAGAAATTATTTAAATAATAAAGTTAACGGAGAACTTACTAATTATGGAAAGTGGTTAAGTTAAGTGGACAAGTGGTTATAAGTGGCTTAACCCTAAAATAAGGAAAGTGGATTAAGATGGTTAAAAGGTAACCCCTTGAGGATGCTACATGAAAGTATAAATAAGAGGCAAGGCTCTCTCATTTAATCACACTTGAATATCATTGAATGTTTATTTTTGTGAAAGGTTATTTGGGCATGTATTATTCATAGAGAAAAGTACGGCAAAAAAAGTGCGGCAAAAAAACTAAGTGTGGCAGAAAAAGTGCGGCAGGAAAATTGCGGCAGAAAAGGTACGGCAGAAAAAGTGCAACAGAAAAATTGCAGTAGAAAAAGTGCGACAGGAAAAGTGCGAAAGAAAAAGTGTGGAAGGAAACGTGCGGCAGAAAAAGTGCGGCAGGAAATGTGCAGCAGGAAAAGTGTTGCAGAAAAACTACCGCAGAAAAAGTGCCGAAGAAAAATTGCGGCAACAGAACGCTACAAGAAAAAAAGGGTATGGTTCTCATATGTGTAGTGTTGAATTTATGAATCAAGTTGAGGGTTTGCCTTGTAAATATGTTGTATGCCCTCTTGGGAGTTTATGGCTTGTTGTAGAGTTGATTTGAAGTAGATCTACTGAAGTTTAGTATTGGTTCATGTTTGAGAGATTTTGGTTGAAGTATGTTGTTGAAGTTATTAGTACATATAGAGGTTGTATAACAATGAGGTTCTATCACATGGTTTGAGGTACAAACTTGTGGTATAGTGTTTGAGGTATATGTGATCAGATCATATTGGTTGATGAGTATACAGTGATAGGTTTCTCAGTGGCATATTTAGTTTCTACATTTGAGGTATATGTGATCAGATCAGATAGGTTGATTATCAGTTGTTTGGACAGGTTATTGTGACGAGTTATTGGTACATATTTGGTGCATGGTTGATGCACTCATTGATGGTACAGGTTGAGGTACAGGTTGGTGCATGGTTGATGCACTTGTTTATGGTACAAGTTGATTATAGGTTGTTTGGTACATATTGGTGCATGGTTGATGCACTTGTTTATGGTACAGGTTGAGGTACAGGTTGATGTATGGTTGATGCATGGTTCAAGTTATTGGTACATGGTGTTTGGTGCAGGTTGATTGGTATAGGTTTACAGCAGTATATCTCACAGTGATAGTGTGATAGTGGTTCCATCATTCTACTTATACGTCAAGGCGGTTGGACGAGGAAAGGACAGGTGGTTGTAGCCACCTTCCGGTTGTAGCCTGAGAACATAGGGGGTTGGAGCCTCCTTCTAGTTGTATCCAGAGAATTGGGGAGTTGGGGTTTCCTTCAGGTTGTAGCCTAAGAAACTAGGGGGTTGGAGCCTCCTTCTAGTTGTAGCCAGAGAATTGGGGAGTTGGAGCTTCCCTCAGGTTGTAGCCTGAGAAACTAGGGAGTTGGAGCCTCCTTCTAGTTGCAACTAGAAAACAAAGGAAGTTGGTTCTTCCAATGAATGTAATTCTTAAAGACATATAAAAAAAAGCGTTGTGTGTTTTTCTACCGCTTTGGGTTTCCACATAAAAACACTGGTGTACTGTGTATGTGTATGATTTCTCATTTGTTTATTGTTTATTTACTCTGCAACTATTATATGATAATGCTACATTGATATAACACTTGCATTTTGTGGTTAAAAATGATTAAATTGCTCTATTACTGATTCACCCCCCCTCTCAGTGATCCAACATTATATCTCTGCTCTCATTTCGTGTCGAAAATAATCTGGATCACCCCAACCACCAATCCATCAAAATAAAACCCAACACTAAGGAAAAATACCAACATCCCACCTGCATACCACCAAAAATGAACAAGGGGGACATAGAAAACACGACTATCACCACCATCTTCAGATGCTCATAGGCCATTGATTCCCCTTATTCCAAAGAGTTGATTCATGCTCAAAAGTTCAATTTTACCCAATCCAAGGATAGGAGCCAACCAAGACCCATAAATGTAGTTCCTCGTAATAAGAAGGGGCATCTCTAAACCCTGAAGTAGACTCAACTGCAACAGAAAAACAAAGAACGGGAGCACCACAAACATCAAATCCTCATGTTTCACATCCATATTCCCACCAAATCCAAAAGTTTGAACCGAGGTGGTTGATTAAGTCAATCCAACATTGATGACAATATGTGTGAATGGATTGCATTGCATGCACGTCCCAACCTTTGAGCTTGGTATAAATCCACCTCATGAGTATTATGGCACCAAGTGTATGACATGATTGGCTTTTTATTTGACTTAACACCATATGATTAGGGGATTGGGAAGGTTAATTCCCCATTTTTTAATCTAAGGATACCACATTCTAGCCTATTTGCCTTGTTTGCCAATGAGTCTTCTTTCTAATTGTGTTCCTTGAGCACATAAAAGAATTCAACACTATTAAATCTTGACACCTCTTTTTTTATTCAAAAGAACATTCTCGATAAACAACTATTGTACAAACAAATGGTTTTGCTCATTTATTTAATAAGTAGTTTTGAATCCCCAATAATAATTAGCCTCTTATAATGTCTTTCATTAACAATCCTCATACCTTGATATAGAGAAAAGTCTTTAGCTTGGTTATCTGTGGCTCTACCCAATCTCCATTCAAAGGAATTTTCACTGTTTCCCTCAATATCAACAATGACCCCCCCCTCTCTCGTCACCCATGTGACTATAGTTTAAAATAGCACCAATGTACCAATTTAGTATGACAGCACCAGTGTTCTAGACATATGACAAAGCACTAGTACTCTACTTCAATAATGGGGAACTGATAATGTTTTTAATAAATCAATAATAACATGGTTGTGAATATTGTGGCTAATTTGGAAGAAAAACAACCACCTTAAAGAATCTAGGGGAATAGTCTCTAGATTCTCTAAAAAATACAAGAAAGACGTCAATTTTAGAAGGGAATCTTACTTTGAGTGTCGTTTTTTCTTAAATTTTGAGATGATTTTGTAAAAAAAAATCAAATTTGTTTTTTTCAATTAAACTAAAGAAAAAATAGGCATTTTGTGAATGATTATTGTAACAATATAATCACTAAAAAAAAATCCATGATATATCAAAATTTGAGCATTCAAATTAAATATATGTAAGAAATGATAGTTTGACAATTTAAAAATTTAAAAATTCAATTATCATCATGCCATAATAATAATAATAATAATAATTAAAAATAATAATAATAATAATAATAATTCACTTTGATAAAACAAGAGTGCTAATAAATTTGATGATCCCCCAACTTATTTTTCATTGTTTTTTTTTTTTTTAAATCGATTTTGTGCTTTAATACGCTTATTTTCTCTTCATCCTTATTGCTTGCCCACCATGTTGATAGTTTAATGGAGACTTAGTGATCTTTGATCCTTCTCCCCATAATTTTGTATTATATATAGGTAATACAAATGATTTTACAATATGTACAACTTTGATGAATATGCTTGTTTGATTGCATATTTATCTTGTTGTATTTTATTTGTAAGTATCTTTTTTATTCTATTATTATGCTCATATCACCTCTTGAATCTACAACACACGTCATCCTTTCCCATATATTAATATCATTATCTAGAAAGCATCTCCCTTTGATCGAAACCAATATGTTCAAGCTAAATAATCTAAGGGTTTGTTTTTGTTAAGGTTTAAGCTATTATTAGGTTTCTTTTCAATTCACTAGATAACCATAGCATAGATAGGATCAC
>SNQJ01S0015994.1:98951-118126 GCA_010110895.2 Picea sitchensis
AACGAAATCTCAAAACAAAGAGCCGTTGGCTTAACTCACAGGACTAAAATAGGTTTTCCTTGGAATGTGTGTGTGAGCATTTAACATTTTCAGTAATGATATCATCTTTATTTAAAAAACGCATCTGAAAATTAGTAATCCTCTTCCCCATATTGTTAATGAGCTTTCCCGACAAAGAGTTGTTGGCCTAACTCGCGAAACTAAAATAGGCTCCATGGTAGGGTTGTGGTTCTTATTAAAAAAGTGGGAGTTTATTCCCAGGTTTGATTCCCATCTTTTTGGTGCTTCCATTCTCTCTAGACAGTTGGTAATTCCAAGAGCACATGTCCAGATGTCTTGATATATAATATTTAACCAAGAAAACATCTTAAACCCAAATCTAGTATGGAGAGACTAAAAGATCCAATCTTAACACTGGATCTATTAAGCAGGCACCAAGAAGGATAAAATAAATAACCTAATGCAAACCTCTCTATTCTTAAAAAAAAGTGGTCTATTCTCCAAAAAAAAAAAAAAAATGGGAGTTAAGATGGATCTATTCTATTTTTTTTTATGTCGGATTCTTTTTTTAGTTTTTTATTAGATGTGGGAAATCAACTTTTTTGCATTTTAGTTTAAAAGGGTTATCCACCAATGTGACATTTTTTTAGTTTTTTATTAGATGTGGGAAATCAACTTTTTTGCATTTTAGTTTAAAAGGGTTATCCACCAATGTGACATGTCTCATCCATCTCTGGTTGTAAAGTGCACCTCCCTTGTGCAAAACTCATCCATCCCTGGTTGTAGAGTGCACCTCCCTTGTGCAAAAACTCAAGGAGCTAACTTATCCAGGGTTAAGGTTCTAACCTAACCTATATGTTTTCTTTCTAAAGGCAAGATTTATTTAGCTGGCACCGCTCTGTGATACAGTTACATCACAGTACAAATTAGAAGACTAGTAAGGAAATGAAGAATCCTTGTTGCTTTCTGTCACACAAAACAATCAGGTCAAATCATTGACAGCAAAGTAAAATTATCTAGAAGTACTCTTGCATTGCAAGCAAGCTGTAAAGATCAGAATGATATCTTATCCATATCATATTTTTCTGGTGGCTTTGAATCATAGTTTTACCAAATATATGCCACAAAATGTATGTATGTATTATCCATGGGCAACATCCTCATAAACCCAGAGTCTTACCGTTCCCTTCTCTTAAACCTTTTTCTGGCAGATCAATATGCTTCCAAGCAAAAGCTAAACTGCTGCCCATGATATTCATGACCACTGCCGAAACAGCTGCTGGCACAGCAATAAGAGGGGAATTGAAATTTGTGCTTGCTAAAACAACACCTAAAGAAGAATTCTGCATCCCAATCTGTAAAACAAAGAAAAGTTGAGCTAATCCACTTTCAATGAACGAGCTTAGATTCAATTTATTTTTTATGAAAAACATATGTGAGCTAAAACCTAAAGCAATTAAAACTTTTAAAGAACAGTAAAATCCATGGAGCTGCTTGTAACTTGCAAGGCATTGTCAAATCCATGGAGCTATCTTGCAGAGAGAGTACTGTGGCAATACTCCTACACTACCTATCAGGGATTTAAAAACAATACGTTTGGAAACATGTCTAAGTAGGTGGCCAAAATAGAATATCATAAAGTGTAAAAGCTTCATTATTTATAGCGATGATGTTGATAAAAGTGAAATCCTTTCAATCCCCTTCTGTGGTGCTCCTGGTTTGTGTAAAATTACCTCAATGGATATTGCCCTGCGCTGTGATTCACCAAATCCGAAGATAGCTGCAATAAAATACCTGCAGAGAGGCCAAAATCCTTATTAAATCTTTTAAAGAAACTATTCATCCCACAAAGGTTGAAATGAGTATTCAGAGAATGGATTAAAGTCGTCATCGAAAACATGAACCCAGATATTATAGATGAAACAGACAGAACATTTGCAGCACAGAACGAAAAAGAAAGCAAACAACCAGTCTACATAGGTCCTAGAGATGTTGGATTTAGTTGTCCATGCTAAACCCCAAGAAAAAGGACTCAGAACTTACCCCACAATATAGCCACCTGCATGTAGTAGTAAAACAGAGGATAGGATAATTGTCAGTTCTCCTTTGAGAATTTGGGCTAAATCAACTCTTCCTGATAACCCTGCCACTGAGGACTTAATAAGACCAATGTTTGCTGAGAACACACTGAAAAAACCAACAAGATTGGACAAAAATCATATTCCCAGGATTACAAGACAGCATTGTCAAAACTCGATTAATCATGTTAATCCAAGATAGCATGAAGTAGTTATAGAGTGCAACCTGCAAGCGAGTAGAGATGACATTAATACTGCAAAAAGAGGTGAGAAGGGTACTAGGACATTAACAATTTGTGGACAAGCACTTTGTAAAAACGAACCCACCAAAACGGGAATGACCACCACCTGCATAGAAGTAGTGTAATCAATACTCATAAATTGAACAGCAGAATGATCAATAGAATGACAAAAGGTCAAAGTAAAGGCCAGTTTGCTGACTTGTAATGTGCTCAGGGCCAATTTGCCTGCATCTACAGGCACGTAAGCTCCAGCCAAAAGTTTTGTTAACAAAGGGGTAGCAAATACTGCACAAATGGTAGTGCATACTGTCATCACAATCGATAGAGGCACATCTCCCTGAGCAATTAAGGTCACCTGTAGTACTATTAGAAAATTGATGTTATTACAATGAACAAGAGTTTGAAAAGGCCAGTTATAAATCTGTCTATTGTCTCTTAATAAATAAGACTTCAATGGAAGAAAAAGATAGCTGTATCTATCTGGTGCCCATAGAGAGAATAGATCATATCTATCCAGTATCTACAGAACTGCTTTATATTAAAGAGAATAGGGAGCAGTTTGCTCTGTATACAGATCTTGCACTAATATATTTTTTCTTTTGTGCATCCTTTGTATTTCTAAATACATGCATTTTAGACCAAGAAACAATGGGGAAAATATATATATATATATATATATATAGAGAGAGAGAGAGAGAGAGAGAGAGAGAGAGAGAGAGAGATTTATTTGTGTGTCTGTAGATATTGTTTTATAGTTCACTTAAGCACTATTAAACAAAAAGAGGTCAACAATGTGTATCTATAAAGTTTCTTTGTACATGTAAATTTTGTCTGCAGTACCACCAAGAGGGAAGTAATGTAGATGTGTAATCTATCGTTTTCCAGGAATGAATTTAACATCCCCGTAGACTGAATTGGTCTATCAGGCCTGAAGATACAATTGCATATAGTTCATTTAGAGCAGGTAATTTCTACAATCTAGTTCCTGCAATAATGTTTCTTAACAACTAAAAATTTCTGGACTGTAACAGCTTATGCTACATTTTCCTATTCACATTGTGATGGAATTGGTCAATTTTTATTAGTTCTTACTATAAGAAGAATAGCTCAGTAATATATGTTGTGCATCATCAATCACTCATAAGTTGCATATGCTTGTATTTTTATATAGGTGAAAATTCCATTTATGTTTTGAAATTAGGCAACCTGCTATGCTGTAAATGTGGGCCATATTTGCAGACTGTAGTGCTACTTTGTTTAGCACCATGTGGGCCAAAAGCTATTTGTTTTTTGTGAACTTTGGGCTACTTAAGGCACAACCCATGGTGGTTAATCCTTTTTGACAAACCATCTGACTTGGAAATTTGGTAACTTTTATTCTTCTGTCTGTTAATTTAAAGCTATTCTTTCATTCTTTTTTTTCTAAATGAATCTTGAATTTTCCATTAATAATAAAAGATGGTTGCAAAATCAAAGTGTATTCAAAGAGGATCCTAAAAAAAGGACTCGTTAAACTAAAAGTACTGAGAAAAACACTGAACAGCACTAGAACCGCAATGCATTGTACCAATGGAAGTGAGTAAGTTGCTGTAAGAATACAGCGAGAAGATTATCCCAATGGGTTAGCTCAACTGGTTGTTGCCAATCTTGCTAGGAATTTGGCTAATTCCGTGCCAGCAAGTGCCCGGTTTGAATCCCCTTGGGTGAGGAGGACTAGTCTACACTGACAGGTTTACTAGGGATGCCATCCATGAATGTGAGGAAGTATCCCTTGGGTTTCCCTACAAGGTTTTCTTTTGAAAAAAAAGAATACAGCAAGAAGAAACCACAAATGAATAGAAGAACATTAACATCCAAAAACCCATATGATCATGCCATCGAAAAAAATGACCAACAGATGTTCTGATTTATCTCATCTAAAGTCATAGGTTTCTAAGTCCAGTTCAAAGAATTTGTTGAACAACAGCCTTTGAGTAGCCCTGCAAACACTGAATGCCTCATGAACCTAATCACTGTTACATGGTAAACTTTTGAACATAGAGATTTGAGAGACAATCCCAAGCACTCGAGAAAAAAGAAGACATGAGACATCATCAATAAACTGAACTGGTCAACTCGGAGAGCATAAGGATAGTTAACCACCCTCAATTGCATGAGATGTTGGGAAAAAAGATTAGTTCATAGCATTGAGTTCACATTATGCGAACACTCAGTCCAAATAACTCATTCCACATTTATGAAACTCTCATTGGTAAATTTACTAGTAATCAACAAAACCCACACCAAGGGCACAAGCATTCCAATGGACAGCTATTTTCCAAGTCAAGAGCTTGAAGAGGAAAGGGTTGAAGCTCTTGTAGATAATCCTAGAAAACTTTGGCATGGTTTGACCTGCCAAAAAGAAGAGAGAATACAGTTTAGCATCACAAAAGGCATATTAAACTCAGGCAATTTACTACCCAACAATAGCCCACTACTAAGCAACATCCATTAAAAGATCTTTTATTTATGTGTTTTGTAACCTAAATAACCTACGTCTAGGCCAAGCTTGAGGAGTATCATATTGTAGTGTATGGAGCTTGCACTTTGTATTAGCCATACATGAACCCTGCTACCTTTCTCTAGCCTACTTAGGCATTGTTGGGTGCATTACACCCCAAATATTGCTCAAAAAGGTTAGGAACCCACTTTGGGACCACATTCGCCCCCATTGTTTAATGGGCGCGCTCATACTTATTGGTTAAATTTGGTCAACCTTGATCCATTTACCTTGCTCTTTTGGCGCTTTGTTTACCATGAGCAATTCTGACCTTACCACATTTGTGTGTAGCATTTATGCTAACTATCCATTCTTTCTTGTGGTACAAAAGACTTGTTTTTGGTTTAATGTGCATGGTACCCTCCCTTTTCCATGCAGTTAGGACATCAACACTCGTAATTAGATCGTTGTAAGAAAGATTATGTACCCAATTGATATGGATTTATGAGGGAACGAGATAAAACACAAAAATATGACAGAAACACAGAGAAACAATGATACTCAATTTCTATTAATGAATGAAATATGTTAGAACTGTAAAAATGCAAAGTGAAATGAACTCGCTAGAATGGTGGTAGCTTATCTCTAAGAAGAGATGTGACGGCTACACGCATTTGCAAGAAGATGATTACAATGAAGTCGAAAAGGCCTTTTAACATAAAGCATCAATGCGAAAACCCTAAACATCCAAAACCCTAACCCCAGAAGATGAAATGCCAAAAGGTTTGTGGGCCCCGATGTGGTAAGTTGATACATCAACTTCCTGGGGGTGTTACTTTTGAATACGATCTTTGTTTGGGGCGCTCAGTAGCCCATCAGAAAGGTCTAGCCGAGTACACATTCTGAATGGCCCAACATTGCCTTTGGTTATCTGTTGGGTGCTTTCGAGCCAATAAACCATCGTTTAGGGCCTCATAATGGCCCCGAAAAAACCGTAGAAAAACTGCCAAGATGGAAACTATATTTTGAGCCAGTGGAATAGGATGGTGGCCACCGATGTCCACCTGGATCATTCCTCCCCCCTTAGGAAGCAATGGTCTCTATTGGATTGAATTCCCCCATCAAAATGGGGAAACTTCTACTAAACTTGACGCTTAGTGAACCCCTTGCTTTGGTGCAGTGGCTACCCTTCTTTGACAACCCGATAGGGTTGGTTCTTCTGTTGGTGGGTTCCTTTAACCTGTGTGTCCATGATCCGATCAATGGTTTCATGTTCCATGCAATCAGGGTTGATCTCTGTAGGTGGCAGTTGCTCTACCACTTCCGATGTGTCCAGTAGAGGTGGAAAATATGGCTAAAGGAGGTCCACATTGAATATTGGGTGCAAGCCCAAGGAGGGAATACTTAACTCAAAAGCATTATCGCCTATAGCCTTAGTGATGGTGTAAGGGCCATAGCGAAGTGGACATTGGAAGCAACTTTTGATGGGGTTTTGTAAGGCATTCTCTCTGTAAATGCAACCAAACCTTGTCTCCCACTTGAAACTTATGTGGAACTCGACGTTGATCATGGAACTACTTGTACTTAGCATTGACTTTTTGTACAATGTCATGGTCCTATTGGTGAATGTGTTGGATCCATTCCATGAATTTGGTGGCTTTGTCAGCCTCAGATTGAGCATGGGAAGATTATGCCTGTGTGGATGCAAGGGGTAGTGCTACATCAATGGGGCCCAATGGTTGAAATCCCATGCCTAGCTGAAAAGGGATGTGGTCGATCAAGCTATGGAGGGATTTGTTGTAGTTGTGTTGAACATAAGGAAGGCTCTCATCCCATGTGCATGGATGCTTGGAGTTGTACATACGTAAGATATGCACGTTCATCATGTTATCGTACAATTTGTACTTCCCCAAATCCCAAGGCAAGTGATGCACGATTTGCAATCATTGTCACCTTAATAGGAAACCCCTTTCTGTTTAGGAGTATATCAAAGTTACCCCAAAGGAGACGTCCCCGGTGACCTAAAGGGATAATAAAACTAAGGCAAGGATTCAAGAAAATCCCCCTCTCACTGGTCACTCAAGTCAAAAGGTTCTTAAGGTCTTTAAGGGATGAAGCAACAGTGAAAAATGGAGTGTACCTGCCCAGAACAAGACAACAAAGAAAATATGGCAGCTTTCAAGTACAAAATGATGTTAGTGCTTCATAAGACCATGAACCTTCAAAAAATAAGCTAGCTGATATAAAATCACAGCAATATGATAGTTTACAACAACAATAAGTATTTTGTAACAGCTGCAAAAAATATTCCTTGTAATTGCTTGAAAAAAACAAGAAAATGTAGCTTTAACTAGGCAGAATAATAATCAATTGTCACAAGCAATTTTGGCAATGTCTGGCTAGCCTTAACTGTCAATTTTGCAAAGAATTTGTTGCAGATAGATGGTTGTAGCAATCTTTTGTAACAGCAACAAGTTCTAGTGCTCAGAATTGCAAGGAAACACCATATAAACTTAGCATTTATCTAGTAGATTGTTTGGCAATTCTCACAAACAATTTATGAATGAGGTAGGTGCAAGTTATGTAGGTGTATGCAACAAATTAGTATGAAATTTCATACTAGTTTAGGGTTAGTAAAAGTTAGCAAAAGCTTCAAGGAAGAAGGTTTGAGTGTTTGTTTGATCAATCATTCACTAGAGTGAGTAGACTAGTGCCTTTATGGGGTAATGGAGTCAATAGGTGATGGTTTTTACTTGGAGGTAGCAACAACAATGATTATACTTGTCTAAAGAGAAGAGGTGGACGGAGGAGGTGTTGGCACTTCAAGGCCTCAAACATCCAAACCCTAAAGACAAATTCACTAGAGAGTAAGAAATTTTAGGCCCTAGTGAATCTTCTTTCCTTAGACTATTGAAAGGTATTAAGAGCAACAATAACTAGACAATGGATTCTAAAGTGCTAGTATTTAGGGCTTTAGAAGTTTATCTAAGTCAAATCACCTTAGTAAAGTCTAGCAAATGAAGAGACCCCCCTTTCTCTTGGCTATGCCACCAGGAGCCACTACCCTGGTTTGGTGACCAGATAGATGGTAGTGTCATACCGCTACATTCCCATGGTCATAATTAGGCCGACTCGTGATGAGACCCCCCATCCACCAACTAATAACTTGAGTGTTTACTTATATTATGGATTCCCTTTTCTTACTGAGAAGCTTTTTACTGCTTTCTCGGGAATCCCTGGGCGAAGCATATCAAAGGTTCATCTTTGGCTTTTAACTCTTGCCAACTACTTTTATCCTCTGGGCCTTTAGCCCCTTCTTCCCACAAGGAAAGGCACAACCCTTCCTAGTGTGGTAAATCCCAATGTCTGAACAAAGGTAGGGGGAAATGAGAGGAATAAAGTTGGAAAGTGGTAAGTATGGAGGGAACGGACGATGACCTTTCATAGACCCACCCAGTGGCAACCCATCCTAAAGGGAGATCAACTTACTAGGGCATCATGTCACTCTTCCAGGTATGAACAAGTTAAAGAGCATAATTTCCAAGAAAACGTTATGAAATGAAGGAGAATTCAATGTAACATATTCAAGTGCTTCAATAATCAGAGTGACACATACCATGATACCTGGTCTCATTACCTCATGGAGCAAGACTTACTGCTACTTCAGGACCAGGCATGTGGGATGGACACTGTTGTTGCTGATAAATAAGTTGCACTAAAGAAAAGAGGGGCCCTCTGAGGCCATGCTCAAGTCATCCGGCTCTCGGCACTCCATGTCTAGGACCTGTGGGCCTCGAGACATGATCTCCTTAGTTATCCTTAGGGTTGGGGATAACACATCCTATTGACGACCTATGTCTGTCCATCAATTTGGGGGTGTAAGGCAGCGGATTTGGTGAGCTTGGTGTCCAGTAGTGACCAGAGGCTCGACCAGCATGTACTCAAGAACTTGTTGTCTCGATCTGATATGATGCTTTGTGGCAGTTCAAATTGTACCCACACTCGCTCGAAGAAGAGCTTGGCAATGGCCTCAGATGTAATATACAAGCACGAATACATAGTCATTTCCATGCTTGGTTGAGGGGAGACCTGACATGTAGTCCATCGAGATGGATTCCCAGGGCCTGTCGGGAGTAGGCAGAGGGGTGTACAATCCTTTTTTTTTAATGGTTGGCTTAGCGATGGAGCAGGCAGTACAAGATTTGATATACTAACTGACATCGTGTCCAAGATTCGACCAATAGAAATACTTTTGTTGTATTTCCACTGACTTCTCCAAACCAAAGTGTCCTGCCATTCGACTGTAGTGGGCTTCTCAAATCATCTTCGCACGCTTGCTTGAAGTAACATAGAGATGATCCAGATGGCATAACAGTCTATCCTGAAGATGAAAGTCAACAACGGTCATGTCTATTCCCAACATCTGGTAGGTCGTAGCGATGTCAGGATCGTTGTCATAGAGTTGGGGCCACCTAGAGGTCTCATGCCCACAAGAGTCGAGCATCGCGGTTAGTGCTACAACTAGAGGTCGACCGAGGCAGTCAGTGACATGAATGGTGCTCCCTTTCTTATATTTAATGTTGAGTTAAAATTGTTGCAAGTATGTGGACCACTTTTGATGGCATTCATTATGTAATTTGCCTTGTGTCTACATAAACTGCAGAGGCATGTAATCCGTATGGATGATTGTCTCCTTCCCTAGAATGTAATGCTTCCATTGGTGGCAGGCTTGTACAATGGAATACATCTCTGTCATAGGTTGGGTACTTACGGACGACATCTGAGAGTGTCTCACTATAATAGGCCACCGGATGACCATGTTAAGTGAGAACGACACCAACAGCATAGTCTAAAGCATCTGTCTCAATCTCAAAAGGTTGTTGCAAATCAGGTAAGGCGAGCAGCGGGGCTAAGCATAGACGAAGTTTTAGATCGTCAAATGTTTTCTATTGTTACTTGGCCCACACAAATTGGGTTTTGCAACCACCCTTGGTCACTTGGATGAAGGGCCATGCAATATGAGAGAACCCCAACACGAATCTGCAATAGAAGTTGGCAAGGCCCAAGAAGCTCTGAAGCTCGATTACTGTTGTCAAGGATGGCCAGTCAGGAATGACTTGGATCTTGGTTGGATCTACATGCACACCATGCTCATCTACAATGTATCCGAGGTACTGGACCCTGTTCATGCCAAAGAAGAATTTCTTTAAGTTAGCATATAGCTTGTGTTGCCGCAGGGTGTGTAGGACCTGTTGAATGTGTTGCAAGTGTTCTTCCCAACTCTTATTGAAGATGAAGATGTAATCCAGATATACAACCACAAAGGAATTGGTGAAAGGCCGCAAGATGTCGTCCATCAACCTTATGAAAGTTGTTGGGGCATTCATCAAGCCAAAGGGCATGACCAGCCACTCGAAAAGACTTTCTTTAGACTTGAAAGTAGTCTTTTATACATCAGTCGTTTCTATTGGGACCTCGCGGTAGCCAGACTTCAAATCAATCTTATTAAAACACTTGGCTCCCTTGAGTTGGTTGAGAAGGTCGTCAATTTGAGGAATTGGGTACCAGTTCTTGACTGTGATTTTGTTCAGAGCTCTGTAATCAATACAGAGTTGTTAGGTCCCGTCTTTCTTTTGCACGAGCACGATTGGGCTTCCACAGGATGAGGATCTTGGTCGAATGTGCCCTTTTTGGAGCAGCTCTTGAATCCGGTGCTTGATTTCCTCATTTTCCAAGAGAGAGCATCGATATACCAGCCCATTAGGTAAAGGTGCGCCATGGATTAGATCAATTGAATGCTTGACCTGACAGTGCAAAGGCACCCCGATAGGTAAGGTGAAGATGTCTCGATATTCTTCCACAACTTTGTCCATTTGTTTCTGCTGCATAGAGAAGCCCTATGTGGAGGCCATGGATGTGGTCATGACCTTCTGTTCACCTTGAAAGAAAATCATGAAGAGGAAAAATTTCCTAGTTTGGGAGATGACCTTCCTGTACTGCTTAGTTGAGATCATAAAAATTGTGGTAGGTGGAGCTACTTTTGGTATCATGTACAGTTGTCTACCCAAACTAACAATGACACTATAACAAACATAAATATAAATAAATAGTAAATATAAATAAGTAATAAGTAATTATTAATTATGAAGAGACATGACATATGAAAGGTCATGTCTTTTATAAAAGGGCACCTCTGCACAGGATATATATACAAGCCTTCATTCCTCATTTGTAACCATCTCATTATATCTTATTCATTCTTACACAATTATTATTAAATATATTTACTATCCTTAAATGGATTATTGCGTACTGTCCTATTTATATTGGATATTTACATAGTGAATCAACTTGGTTCACCACAGTGGTATCAGAGCTAAGTTCTGATCCGGCCTTTGGCCACTCAATTTATTCAAAGTTTCTCTGACTTCTTCATGTCTTTGACCACAACAAGGATTTTTTACATTCTCAGAATTTTTGTTGAAGGAAAAAAAAAGTATTCTGCTACAAATAAAATACCTATCAGAATAATTGGAAGAAAAAAATTAATTATAAAAATTTAAAAAATAAAATAAAAATCGAGTATCTGTATTGATCCACCCATCAAATTTTGTAAGGAATCATCACAAAACAGAAAGAAGTTTGAAGCACCATTCATTGCAGTTGTACAATAAACTGTGCCAGTATATGGGCGTGAGCCAATCTGTAGAATTGATCGTCCGTGTAGTCATCATCAAAATTGCAGACACGCATCACAGGTTGTAGTTGTCCCAAATGAGAAGATAATAAAAAAAATAACAGTTCAAGGCTATCGCTTTTCACAGAATTGCATAGTAATAAAATCGTAAAATATGTGGAGGGAATACTGAAATTAGGGGATTATACCACCGAACTAACAACCGTACACCTCAACGTGAATACTGTTATCGTACAATATTATTTTGTTGCACTCCATACTGTCTCTGTACTGTTTTGTCCTCCGTTCCGTACGGTCATCAATTTAAAAGTTGACCCTAGAATAAAAAGCGGTGACCCTTGATATATTAAAGGTGTGGCTTTTTATATTAAAAGTTAAGTTAAAATCACTTTAGAAGTATAGACTAAATTTTTAAAAAAGGTGGTTAACAAAAGGTTATTAATAAAGTATTAAAGTTTAAATATTAAGATATCTTCTAATATTATAAAAAGGGATATTAAGAAAAAAAGGTGGTTAACAAAAGGTTATTAATAAAGTATTAAAGTTAGATTTCTTCTAATATTATAAAAGGGGATATTAAGAAGTTGATATCGACTCTAAAGCATTGCCTTATATCAAGAAATATCAAGGTGAAGAAAGTTATATATATATATATATATATATATATTCTAAAGAGATTATTAAAGAAATTATAAGATTTAGAAGCAAGATTGGGACCCCACACCTAGTACATCCAATTTAATTATCGAAGGAGTTTATAAGCTTCGAGTTTATAAGCTTCATATTCAAGAAATTACTTATCGTAAATTATTGACGATAGCAAAATCAACGAAATGGAGTCTAGTAAGGAAAAATGAAGATTTAATTATGAAGGTTGTCGAATCGTATGTTACGGATTTTTTACATTAAAGGGGAGTATTCAAGGAAGAGAAGCTATCATCCTTATCAATTTAGACTATAATGAAAATTACATTAATATTAATTTGGCAAATCAATTATTAATTCCGGAACCGAATATAATTGAAAAAAAAGATATTTTTCAAATTAAGGAGTTACAAGTGACGATTGATGAATATGAGCATTGAGTATATATTTCAATTTTATTTTACAAATATGTATCAAGAAGAAGTTGACATTGTCATCGGGTTACCCTGGTTTAAAAGTCTAGGTACCTTCATATTAAACATGGAAAAAAAATTGTGACATTCCCCTATAAGGTAAAAATGATAACATTACAAGACACCACATCGGAACCAGATTCTGTAACACCAGAAGACTTTAACGATATCTCAGAAGTGATACTTCAAGAAAATAAAAAAGCAATGCAAAGAATGCAAAAATAATTTGACGAAGTTATCAAGGATAAAAGAGAAGAAATTTCTCGTTTAAAAGAACACAGTAAAAAACTATTTACACAGATCAAGAAGTCAAAGGTTCGATAACAATGTGTTCAGAAGTTGGAACAAGAGAACCGAGATCTTGACAAGAACCTATCAGAAAAAAAATGAAGAAAAATTTCGTTTGAAAAACCTCAATCACGAGCTACTAGAACAAATCAAAAAAATTCATGAAGACCAAGGATGAGGTCTTCAGTCGATTTCAAGAGTTTAAGGCTCTTGTGGAAAATCAGACAGGAAGGAAGATTAAAGTGTTAATATCTGACAATGGGGGCAAGTATACCTCCAATGATTTCAAGAGATTTTGTACACGGGTAGGAATCAAGAGGGAGTTGACAGTTCTATACAACCCTCAGCAGAATGGGGTTGCAGAAAGAAAGAACAGGGCCATCATTGGGGTTGTGAAGGCCATGCTACATGATCAGGATCTACCCATGTTCATGTGGAAAGAAGCATGCAATACAACAGTCTACATTCAGAACAGGAGTCCTCATAGGGTGTTGTGGAGCAAGACTCCTAAGGAGGATTTCACTGGAAGAAAGCCTGAGATTGGACACCTTCAGATTTTTCGGTGTCTTACATATTCTCACGTCACTTCTGAGAAGAGGACGAAGTTGGAGCCCTTTGCAGAGAAAGGCATATTACTTGGGTATAGTGAGACCTCAAAGGCATATCAGATCTATATTCTTGCACCGAGGAAAAGAGTTGTGAGGCAGGATGTGAAGTTTGAGGAGGATAGGGCCTTTAAGAGGTCACATGATTCACCTCCAACAGAGACAGAGGAGTAGGAGGCTCTGAAGGTTGAGGAGAGATCTACAACATAGGTTTTAAATCCTCAGTTTTCAAATCAGGAGGAGTAGGAGGCTCCTTCCAAACAGGAGGCCACTACCACTTCAAGGAAGAAGAGGCCAAAATGGCTTCAAGAGACCTTGAAAGATGCATAGAAGCATGCGGCACCCAAGGGAATTTTCAGGGAGAGCACGCCACCGCAGAAGTATTCCAATTACATGGCACTCATGTGTGGGGTTATTGATTCTGAGCCTTCTAGATTTGAAGAGGCTTCAAAGCTACAGGTGTGGCAGGATGCCATGGTGGAGGAGTATTCCTCCATCATGACAAATAATGTATGGGATATAGTGTCGAGACCGGAAGGGAAATTTGTGGTCAATTCGAAGTGGATCTATAAGATCAAGCATGCAGCAGATGGCAATGTGGAAAAATACAAAGCGAGGTTTGTGGCGAGAGGACTCTCACAGATAGAGGGAATTGATTATGAGGAAACCTTCGCACCAGTTGTGAGGTACACTTCTATCAGGACATTCATTTCCATTGCAGAGATGGGTTGGAGGATACATCAGATGAATGTAAATACCGCAATTTTGAATGGGATCATTGAGGAGGAGATGTACATCGAGCAGCCTCAGGGCTTTGAGGTGCATGGGAGAGAGTCCCATGTGTGCAGGTTAGAAACCATTATACGGGCTCAAGCAAGCTCCCAGAGCTTGGTATTCGAGGATCGATAGCTACTTGTAGCAGATGGGCTTTGAGAAGAGTGAGGCGGACCCCAACCTTTACTACATTCTGGTTGGTGAGGATCCTCTCATTCTTGTGTTGTATGTGGATGATCTATTTCTTACTGGGTTAGAGAAGCTCATCGAGGGATGCAAGCGAGATCTTGCTTCAGAGTTCGAAATGAAGAACATCGAGTTGATGCATTATTTTCTGGGATTGGAGGTGTGGCAGAGAACAGGTTAGATTTTCTTGGGACAAGGAAAATATGCAATGGATATCTTGAGGAGATTTGAGATGACGGATTGCAAGCCTATGTCTATGCCTATGACAACAACTTGAAGAAGATGGATGCTTCTAAGTTTGAGTTGGTTGATCCCACCTTGTATCGACAGTTGATTGGTTCTTTGATGTATCTGTTCAACACAAGACCAAATATTTGGTTTTCTATCAACACCCTTAGTCAGTTCATGGTTGAGCCAAGGAGGGTGCACTAGGTGGCAACAAAACATGTGCTTAGGTACATACGAGGTACGGTAGATTATGCGTTGAGCTATGTTCAAGGGGATGGAGTTAGATTGATGGGTTACAGAGACTCGGATTGGGCAGGAAGTGCAATTAACAGGAAAAGCACCTCAAGGTGTTGCTTCAGCTTGGGATCAACAGTTGTGTCTTGGTTTAGCAGGAAGCAGAAGTCAATGGAATTAAGCTCTGCAAAGGCAAAGTATAAGGCAGTTCATCAGGTAAGTTGTGAGGCCATATGGCTTCGCAAGTGACTCACTAGATTATTTGGCTAAAAGTTGTAGTCGATCGCCATTCGTTGTGATAATCAGAGTTGCATTAAACTCTCAGAGAATCCAGTGTTCCATGACAAGTCTAAGCATATTGATATCAGGTACCACTTCATCCGGGACTATGTTCAGAGAGGAGTTGTGAAGCTTCAATACATTCCTACAAATGAGCAGGTTCCAAACATCCTCATGAAAGATTTGATCAAAGGGAAGCTTGTGTTCTTGATCCAAGAGGATCTTCATAGTCGACACATTTCAGTTGGCTGTAGTCATTGTCAAGATGTTCTACACAACAAAGAGATCACATTAATCTTTCTAATGCATTTCGAATGAGGTCAATTGGACTTCATATGCTAGAGATATAACTTGCTGAAGAAAAAGAACAGAGTGACAAAAATTCAAATGTAATGATTAATACTTGTTGAGCTTAGGTTCTCATGAAATTCATGTATTTTTCATTATAAAATGAAACTATTTGGAGCAAAAGCTAAGAAGGCTTTTAGTTCCTATTCTCAAGGAGAGTCTCATGGAGAGTTGAGATCTTCATGGATGGTTGAGAGATATACTCCAACCAATCCCTTGTGATTTGCCAGGATCCTAATTTAGGGGATCTTGAGAGATTTTGTCTCCTAAAAATCTTGAGGTAGTTTTTAGATGGAGACTCTATTTAAACCCCTTTTTGGAGGTCAAGAAAGGGGAGCTTGTTGATTGATGAGAATTCTTTGTATAGGAGAAGCAAGTTGTAGGTTTGTTTATGCATAGCCCTTTCAAGAAGAATCAATAAAGCAGGTTCATGAATTTCATGGACCCGAAGATGTAGCCAGGGGGTCTGGTGAAATCCGTTATCACATTGTTGTCAGAACTATATGTATGTGAATTGATGCAATCTCACTTGGATAAGTAGCGTTTTATTAACAAGTATACACAGTAATTCTAATAATTTGATGCTACCATGTTAATGTATTCATTAAAGAAGCATTGTTAATTAATCCAATTGCTCTTATTCACATGCAATTTCGTCAACAAAAGATTCTTCATTGAAAATTTGGAGGTAAGAAAATTCTGACCAAGATTTTAGATCAAGTGGTATCAAAGTAGGTCTGACAGTTTTGCAGATTGTGAATATCATCATGGGCAAAGGGTTGAAGCGAGCGAGACTTCAAGATTTGGAAGAGCAAACAATGCATTCGAGCAAAGAATGCAGAGCTCAGAAGGCTGCTACAAGTTGCAGAGGATGAAAAGCAGAAATTGGGGCTCATGTTAGAGAAGACTGTGGAAGAAAAAATTGGAGAGTGCTCCACTACAAAGGAGGCAAAAATTACCTCTAAGATCAGGCCAATTTGTGGCCATGACAGGTATATCAATTATGGTTCCTGTAATGAAAATATGGATGTATGCACATTTTGTTAGGTACTAGAAGATACTTCTTATGCACCGGGGAACCAAGGTGGTTTCCAAGAAGCTTCATCTTCAACATTGTCCAAAGCAGGGCAAAAGGAGGAGTTGGCCAAAGTAGATGACCAAGTGTCACAAATAGGATTGGAGGTAAAAGAAATTCCTTCTTTTCATGATGATGTTTCTATTGGCAGTTTTGAGAAACATACTTTAGGGATTGGCATGAAGCTCCTGACCAAGATGGGATACAAAGGAGGAGGTCTTGGCATTAATGGGCAAGGAATCATTCACCCACTAGAGGTGGTAGAAAGGCCTAGATTTGCAGGATTGGGGTATGTTGAAGGAGAATGCTCAAAGGTAGCAGAAGATGATAATTCTTCAAGCAAAGAATTCAAGCCATTTAAGCAAAAGGATGGCACATCACTTTTTGGAAGTGATACATCCAACAAGGGATCCTAGATAAATTCGAAATCTCATGGAAAGGTGGAAGACAACATGAATCTTCAAAGGTATAAAAAGCATGATTATACAAAATCTTTCTTTGATTATAAGAATCATGATCTTATAAATCAAAATTTGTGGACTACATACCCTTGTTCTTTTTGTCGATCTCCTAACCACTGTGTAGCCAAGTGCTGGAAGAGACAATCTTTATGCAAGAAAGTTATGTCAACTGAAAAGGAGACAAGTCATGAAGAACACCTTCGAAGTCCACATGGCAAGAAGGACTCAAGGTTAAAGAACAAGGGAAATAATTTATGCACTCATTGTAATATGAGTGGGCACTGGAATGATAAATGCTGGAAACTTCATCCCGAGCTTCGCAAGAAGCCTGTAAAGGAACCCATACAAAAGAAGGTAGCAAATGTGACCGTTAAACAAGCACCCGTAATCCAAGAAGCATCTAATGACGAAGCCCACTTATCTAAAGAGAATGTTGTCAAGAAGGCGACTACAAAAAAGACGATGGAACATTCGATTAGTATTCTGGAACCGGTCTCTGAAGTAACGCGGTCACAGAAGGAAGGATCCTTCGATTGGTTGGGTAAGAAGTGGTTATCATTTCTACAAAAGTGAAGTATTTATGTTACTTGGCATGTTTTGCAGCAGAGAAAAACGCAGCTGCAACTCAGACGTTGCCATGGCTCTTCTCAATTGATCATTATGTGTAGATCTCATTGAGATGCATGTGAATACTGCAGTACTGAGGACCGAGGATGTTTTTGTTTCCACCATATTAAAGGCACCCATTGGTCGATTTAGATGCAAGCAAGCAGCGAAATTTCAAACATCACTAAGAGTGTGCAGAGGACATTGGCCACAAGGACTGCCTAGGGACATGTTTAGATCCATTTCCTGTGCAAAGTAGCATCGTTCTCTTTTCCCTAGTGATTGGAACCTTGTATGTAACTACTGTGGGCATCTCGTTTGAATTGTGTCGGTGCCAACCAACCATAAACGATCTCCATGCAACCTGCACTATAGGAGGTAGTCGTATCCACGGGGACGTAACTCCTCGAGATATCGTGAAGGTAATATGCATATAGATCCTTGGTTTGTCACATGTTGTATATCCTTGAATAATTGCTAGCATTGTGGAGAATTATCTCTATACTTGCGCTTCATGTGCCACCGTGATATCCATATTCAGATTATCCACATGTTGCATTTGAATAGAGTCACAACCACGGGCAGTAAGAGATCTATTGGGGATTTGATCCATCGGAGGTGTGTTCGAGATTTGGGAGGATTTACCACAATCTTTCCACGTGTCACCAAATCTGGAAAATGCATTGGCAATCGTTCCTAGCACAGGATTATTCTCAAATTCATTGACTTCTACCTAGCACTATGAATGATTGCAATCATAAGAATGCAGTGAGGCCACTTGTGGTTGGTTACAAGTTGCGATTTTGCATATATGAGGCATTTATTTCTCTTGAGACTAATGTCTTGATTATAGGCCCAACACTTGAAGATCTTGCCATATATGGTAGTCTATCCACGTGGAGGCGGCACAATCATCGACAACAGAGTCGTGATCAGTTATCTATCATCTATGAGATTATACTGCTACAGGACAAGACATATGGCAAGTGGTTATATCATTCATGATCGTCTCTTCCATCAATCGGGATAACAAGCCTTCTGCGGCCACGATGCTAATAGTGCAATCATCATCGACGTATAAATCGCAAAGGATTTGTGCATGGGTGACATACTAGATACATCAACCTTTTGTAGTGCACATATTTGGCTTCGAGGAATTTTTAAACGAGGATGTAGACATCGCCTGGTTTGCTCGCACCCACGACCACAGTCAACGAGGCCTTCATGGCGATAATGACATCAACCTGGAGGGCCAAATGGTTTTTCAATAGACAAGAAATATTATCGCACTATGGCAAAGGCCTCGAATCTGCGTGCCTTGTCACTCTACTCAGAATTTGAAACCGCTTAAACTAGGGAGAAATTGCCAATTACAGAGTTCTTGATCTATGATTTGGAGTAGGCCAAGGAGTTAGTGGATTGTTGCGATAGTGGTGTTGCTTGTGTCGGTTACAATTCGGGTATCAAAATGGTAAAA
>SNQJ01S0015994.1:122649-148799 GCA_010110895.2 Picea sitchensis
CTGGGGTCAACCATGATCTCATGGTAGAGTAGGAAGCAATCAAGCATTGCTCTCAGCACAACGGAATCATAATACATTGCTGCGTGTTCTTCCAGTTGTGAAGCCATATGGTTTCGAAAGTTGTTGACAGGTCTATTCAACCTGGAGATGGAAACAACCATGATCCTATGTGATAACCAGAGCTGCAAAAAAATGACAAAGAATCATGTATTTCATGACAAGTCAAAACACATAGAGATCCGATATCACTACATCCGTGACATGGTGCAGAGAGGAGCCATAAAGCTCCAATACGTTAGCACGGATCAACATGTTGCTGATGTGCTGACCATGCCTCTATCTCGTGTAAAGTTTGAGCACTTTCGAGATAAGCTTGGTATAGTTCGAAAGGACCTCCCTCGAAAGGGGGAATAGTGTTGTGATGCCAGCTTAATTGCTGTGATGATGTGCCCGCTTAATTGCTGTGATGATGTGCCAGCCTCGTGTTGTGATGATGTGATTAGCCTCGCGCTGTGACGACGATGTATTAATTTTTATACTAATCCATGTTGATGCAGATGATGATATCATTCCAGCTCTCCGTTGAGAATGATGATATTGATGATGAGAAAAAATTCCGATGATTTATAGATACGCCAGTCAGTGTTCCAAGATGTTGTCTTCTCTCTCGCCTGATGTTGTTGTAGAATACCCTTATTGTTAAGGGGGAGTGTTGAAATAATGTAACTGCAAAGAGTATTATATTTATTATTGATGTATTATTCATTGGATCAATCCCCTCTTGTAGATTGATCATGTTGGGTATTGTAAATGACCAAATCCCCTTTTGCGGATTGGTCAAACCCTAATTGTAATAGGCAGAATGAGAAGTCAGCCCTGCCAGTGAAAAGACATCTCAGTTCACACTTGCCAAATTATATAAATAAGAGAGGCCATCGCCTCATTTGTTCACTCACTCACTTGTTCATTAGAGTGCAAGTTTGGAGCTACAGTTGGAGAAGAAGGAAGAGAGAGAGAGAGAGGCACATTCTTAGGAGATGACTTTCTGTATTGTTTGAGTTATCTCTTGGCATTGTATTAGCTATCTATATTAAGGAAGTTTTTGCTAGGTTTTCTCCCCCAAGAGGGTTTCACAGGATAAATGATGTGTTTCTTGTGAATGTGTATTTCTCAATGATCCTATCTATGCTATGGTTATCTAGTGAATTGAAAAAAAACTTAATAATAGCTTAAACCTTAACAAAAACAAACCCTTAGATTATTTATCTTGAACATATTGGTTTCGATCAAAAGGAGATGCTTTCTAGATAATGATATTACTATATGGGAAGGGATGGCGTGTGTTGTAGATTCAAGAGGTGATATGAGCATAATAATAGAATAAAAAATATACTTACAAATAAAATACTACAAGATAAATATGCAATCAAACAAGCATATTCATCAAAGTTGTACATATTGTACAATCATTTGTATTACCTATATATAATACAAAATTATGGGGAGAAGGATCAAATATCACTAAGTCTCCATTAAACTATCAACATGGTGGGCAAGCAATAAGGATGAAGAGAAAATAAGCGCATTAAAGCACAAAATCGATTAAAAAAAAAAAAAATGAAAAATAAGTTGGGGGATCATCAAATTTATTAGCACTCTTGTTTTATCAAAGTGAATTATTATTATTATTATTATTATGGCATGATGATAATGGAATTTTTAAAATTTTAAATTGTCAAACTATCATTTCTTACATATATTTAATTTGAATGCTCAAATTTTGATGTATCTTGGATTTTTCTTTAGTAATTATATTGTTACAATAATCATTCACAAAATGCTTATTTTTTCTTTAGTTTAATTCAAAAAAACAAATTTGATGTTTTTTTACAAAATCATCTCAAAATTTAAGAAAAAACGACACTCAAAGTAAGATTCCCTTCTAAAATTGACGTCTTTCTTGTATTTTTTAGAGAATCTAGAGAGTATTCCCCTAGATTTTTTAAGGTGGTTGTTTTTCTTCCAAATTAGCCACAATATTCACAACCATGTTATTATTGATTTATAAAAAACATTATCAGTTCCCCATTATTGAAGTAGAGTATTAGTGCTTTGTCACATGTCTAGAACACTAGTGCTGTCATACTAAATTGGTACATTGGTGCTATTTTAAACTATAGTCATAGGGGTGACGGGAGAGGGGGGGATCATTGTTGATATTGAGGGAAACAATGAAAATTTCTTTGAATGGAGATTGGGTAGAGCCACAAATAACCAAGCTAAAGCCCTTGCTCTATATCAAGGTATGATGATTGTTAATGAAAGACATTATAAGAGGCTAATTGTTATTGGGGATTCAAAACTACTTATTAAATAAATGAAAAAAACCATTTGTTTGAACAATAGTTGTTTATCGAGAATGTTCTTCTGAATAAAAAAAGAGGTGTCAAGATTTAATAGTGTTGAATTCTTTTATGTGCTCAGGGCACACAATTAGAAATAAGACTCATTGGCAAACAAGGCAAATAGGCTAGAATGTGGTATCCTTAGATTAAAAAATGGGGAATTAACCTTCCCAATCCGCTAATCATATGGTGTTAAGTCAAATAACAAGCCAATCATGTCATACACTTGGTGCCATAATACTCATGAGGCGGATTTATACCAAGCTCAAAGGTTGGGACGTGCATGCAATGCAATCCATTCACACATATTGTCATCAATGTTGGATTGACTTAATCAACCACCTCGGTTCAAACTTTTGGATTTGGTGGGAATATGGATGTGAAACATGAGGATTTGATGTTTGTGGTGCTCCTGTTCTTTGTTTTTCTGTTGCAGTTGAGTCTACTTCGGGGTTCAAAGATGCCCCTTCTTATTACGAGGAACTACATTTATGGGTCTTGGTTGGCTCCTATCCTTGGATTGGGTAAAATTGAACTTTTGAGCATGAATCGACTCTTTGTAATAAGGGGAATCAATGGCCTATGGGCATCTGAAGATGGTGGCGATAGTCGTGTTTTCTATGTCCCCCTTATTCATTTTTGGTGGGATGCAAGTGGGATGTTGGTATTTTGCCTTAGTGTTGGGTTTTATTTTGATGGATTGGTGGTTGGGGTGATCTGGATTATTTTCGGCACGAAATGAGAGCGGAGATATAATGTTGGATTACTGAGAGGGGGGTGAATCAGTAATAGAGAAATTTAATCATTTTTAACCACAAAATGCAAGTGTTATATCAATGTAGCATTATCATCCAATAGTTGCAGAGTAAATAAACAATAAACAAATGAGAAATCATACACATACACAGTACACCAATGTTTTTATGTGGAAACCTAAAGCGGGAAAAAACCACACAATGCTTTTTCTTATATGTCTTTAAGAATTACATTCATTGGAAGCACCAACTTCCCTTGTTTTCTAGCTGCAACTGGAAGGAGGCTCCAACCCCCTAGTTTCTCAGGCTACAACCTGAGAGAAGCTCCAACTCCCCAATTCTTTAGCTACAACCAGAAGGAGGCTCCAACCCCCTAGTTTCTCAGGCTACAACCTGAAGGAAGCTCCAACTCCCTAATTCTCTGGATACAACTAGAAGGAGGCTCCAACCCCCTATGTTCTCCGGCTGCAACCGGAAGGTGGCTACAACTAGTTATCCTTGCCTCGTCCAACCGGCCTAACGTATAAGTAGAATGATGGAACCACTGTCACACTATCACTGTGAGATATACTGCTGTAAACCTATACCAAACAACCTGCACCAAACAACCTGTACTAATAACCCGAACCATGCATCAACCATGCATCAACTTGTTAACTCCTCAAATAAACTTGTCAATTTATTTATTTTCCCTTAAGTGTTAGGTTGTCACTTCAAATTATTTTTTGAGTTTCTTTGGATGCAAGCTTAGGTTCTGTTTTTGTCCTAGGAATAAATGAGGTCCATGAATTCTTCTTTTTGTAAATTGGCATGACTCACTTTCAACAGCTAACCAACGTCCGAAAGATTCATTGTGCGCTGTGGAAAGCGCCCACTTTCAACAGCTAAGGACGTCGTTTCATCAGTTAATGCGCTGTGGAAAGTGACAAAGTGTAAGAGCTCTGACGGTCAGTTCGCACATGGCGCGCTGTAAATTAGAGTTAAGCACATGGCGTATTTCGTGGAAATACCTACTCGCTGACTAAAGACATTACCTCTAGTGATATAGGCATCTTTGTTGAAATTTATCACTTTCGCAGCTAAAGGTGGTTTTCTATAAAGCGGTCTTGTGGAAAGTACATACTCATGACTAGGAGTTTTCAAAATTAGCATCTTTGGTAAGAAAGTAGCGAAAGTGGTGTGAGAGGCATTCTCCATGCCGCAGATTCTTTGCATGAAGCACGAATCACATGCTCGTTATCCACGCATGCACGAAATAACGAAGTGATCACCCCACGTCACAACAAAATCCGAGACATGCGCTGGTGGTGGGGAGTGAAGCACGATCGTAATTCAATCATGTGTGTCGAGATGTAATGAGTAATTGAAATGGATTTCGAACAGCTCAGCTCATCTTTAGAAATGTGAAGTTTGTGTCCCCGACCTTGTAGTCTGGAAGGAGATGCCGTCGACTGACACCATCAAAATCGGCGAGGGTTTACATAATGCAAGTTGTTTCCAAAATACATTTGAGGTTTTCATTTGATCCAACCGCGAGTGTTGAGCTTTGCGGGCGCTTTATTGGAGAACCTCGATTCGACTAAAGATTCTGAGGAATTACGATGAAGTTTCAGAATAGAACTCTGAGAATGGTGAGAAAAGTGGTGGCGTTTTACTCAAGTGGATAACTTATCCTTTTTCAATCCCATCGAGGTCGAGGAAGGCACTTTTCAAATGTGGGATATGGAATTTCTGCGAAGATTACAATGGAATGCCAAATACAGTGACCTTCACCAAGACATTTGATGTATGAGCTTGCTAGGTTGGCTCGTGGAAATCCAAAATCGAATGAGGAGTTCATTGCATTCACGAGTTAGGCAATAGGTCAAAAAGATGGTTTAAAACCATGTCTAAAAATCGAGTTCGGGTTCCTCTGAAGAAGATGATTTCAACCTGGCGTGGAGTAAAGGTATGTTCGTTTCATATTTGGATGAAGAGTGGCAAGATTTATTCAAAAGGCATTCAATTATACATTACATCAGAAGGAAGATATGACAAATTGATGATATACCTTTAAACCGATGGATCACTTCACAAACAAGACCCCCATCAAGTTGCCTTGGCTTCTTATATCACGGTTTGACCAAGGTATGCACGGAGGAGAATTAGAGCTCAACCTTTGAACATTAAATCAACTCTCTGTCACCTAGGCCTCATTAAATTGATTCTCCTCGAAGAGTTGAAACAACAGGGGAGAACATGGGAGCACTTTCTGTTCTAGGAAGGTTTTGAAACCGAACCGGTGCAAAGGAGCAGGATGGTGAAAACCGAGGAAGCAAATCATCCTCGGAAGCGACTTAAAGAAGAAGAAGAGACTTTACCAAGACCTTAGGAAGGCAATTAATGCGGACGCAAACCTCGGAAGTCGAAAAGAAACTAAGTTTGAAGCGACCATGAGCAAACTACACAACAAATCACAGAACATCAGCGAGGCCGAGGAGATGCGGCTGAACATACTCAACTTACCTTACTAAGATTCTGAATCTAAGCAACAAATTCAATACCCTACAGTTAAGAGTTATGAACAATCAATTTGAATGTCAGTACCAAACTTCGGTCCGGAGTAGAGCAGGGAGAATCATCAAAAACCCTAGGTCAAACAAATCTCAAGGATCAAACATCTAAAGGAAATGATTGCACAACAAGAAGTCTTTGGAAGCCGGGTGATTGGGATGAATATAAAATTGTCACGGCAGCATAAAGACAAATGGCATTTGAAAGGCGTAAGGAGAGTGTCGAGGAGAAAGGAAGGCAAGCGGCGAAAGTACGCAACGGCTTCTTGGTGTCATACCAAAGCGCTCAAGAAGCGGTCGGGGGTGCTAAAACAAAGTTGAAACAAAGCCTCATTCGGACACAGGAGTTCTAGCTGAGGTAGTAGTCAACATCTGCGAGGGAGGAAGTCAAATGCCGTGATTTTTTGTTCGGAAATCAATTTTTCAAAGGCGAAAATTCTTTTTGTACCGGGACTTTCAACGGCGCTGAGCTACCATTTTGAACACGTTAGGCGTGAAGCGTGCTTTCAACAACTAACCGTGAAAAACTCAAGCAGTTTGCTGTTTGTTGAAAATTTAATTTCTTTCAAAGAGGATTTTGAGGTAGAAGCATAAAAAGAAGTTTATTTCAAACGTATTTTGAAGATATGCCGAATCCCGATGCATTATTAAATTGCATGCAAGTGTTCAACCTCGGGGATTCGAGTGATTTTGGTTACACATTCAAAATCATTGCCTAAAAACTCGCCCAGTGATAGTGGAAGGTTGAACAGTCATATACAAGTGTCATGCTACTTCACCACAACGCAGACGCTGAAAGCTGGAGGAGTCAAAATGGTGAATTTTGGAGGCTGAAGATAGTGCGACCTCTTAGTTTAGCTGTGAAGACTTTAATGTTAGAGTTGTTTAAATAGAATAGAACTATTTTCATTTAATAGCCGGATCATGTTTTAAGTCTGTTCAGTATTTCTTAAAGGCTACTCAAATACGTTTTGATATCAAACAAGGGGTTCGACTTTGAATACTATGATCTTCTTCTCGTAATCTAAGACTATTCTTGTTTATAAAAATTGCAAAAGCTTCTTTTCGGTTATTGTCAGTTTCTCTTACGTTCTTTATAGCTTATGAGTTGGAAGTCCTTTTGTTGAAACTCATTCAATTTCCAATGACTGTCATCTGATTGATTTAATTGTTTTAGTTGATTATCATGAGTTATTTCGGTTGATTAGACCCTTTACGTGTTTGTTGGTATAGAGCATAATCTAGTTCAATAGATTTTTTCCTTCCCCCATTTAATCGAGAACTTTATCTGACCACAGTGCTAGAAAGCCTTGTGAGATTTTGTATCTCTAGACAATCTTGAAAACAGTCAAGTACTTAGATATTCATTTTGTCCCAAAAACCATATCAAATATTGAGAAAAATTTCCAAAAGAGTTAGTTACGAACTGTCTCGACTTCTGACCCTAGGAGAGTTTCTACGGAGTAAATGAAATTGGCCGGATTGGAGAGAGATTGAAGCGGCTTCGGCTTCGCCAGGGGAGCGGTATAGATCTAGCTTTGATGATTGACAAAGCCCAGACATCACTTGGTTGTACATTTCTATCTGGCGACTCCATTGACAAAGTAACTCCTGAAAGAGTTCACACCAGGGCAAACCCGGAAGGCCCATTGACAACATCAATTCATGATCCAGAAAAAATCATCGGTAGAGACTTAAAGCGTACCCGCGAACCAGGGCCTCTGGATCTGCAGCTGCAGTTGATTTAGGTATTCCAATTGATTCTCATATATTTCTATATCCCGAAAAGTCTTTTGAAACCCCTGTTGAAATTCAAAATTCTCAAGAAATAAAAAGTTCATCTCAAGCTACTAAGGTAGAAGAACCATATTTTTCTTCAAATATCACTGATTCTGCCCTTGAAGTTGAGAGTTTCATCTCATCCAAAGAACATTCCTCTTCATCTTTCAATTCATCACCTAATGAAAACTAACCGAGAATTGATTACGCACATATAAATCTACTTTGTCCCATGAGGAAATTATCCAAGATCTATCCTCTAAGGGTGAAGAAAACCTAGCTTCGTTGCTTATCCAGTTTTATAAAGCTTCCTATTTCCCACCAACTTCTGAAACCTCTCTTCAGGGTGAAGTGAGACAGTCGTTCATTTCCAACTTAGGTAATTTATCTCCTCCATCATCTCCTCCAGGTTACCTATCCCCTCCATTGTCTCCAACAAGCTCCTCATCTTCATCCACCATCAAGACTATCATGGCTGCCCTATGACCGATGGAACAAATCTTCCAGCAAGCGGATATGTCCCTCTTGTCTTGCCAAACCCCTTGTCTGCCATGCCAATTGGTGATTACCAGAAATACATGTCGAATTTTATAGGAGCAGGGGAATACACAGTGAAAGAACACATTGAGGCATTCCTGCTTGTCGGGAAAATATAAACATTTGAGGAGAAAGGCGTGGACTAGAGTCTTCGTCAGTCCTGAATGGCCAAGCCGGGAAATGGTTTAAAGAGATACTTGACAAATTCAATCGGCATTGGTTTCTGGCTGGATGCAACATTCTTGAAGCATTGCGGAGAGAGAAGAGACCTGGCGCTTATTATATTTGATTGGAAATCCCGAAGAAGAGGAGATGGAGGCCGATGCCGGACTTTATCAAAGGTTAATAAAATGTTTAGGTAAGATCCCTGAAGTCAAACCAGTGATGCATCAACAAAATCCTAACGAATCTCTCGCGCTTTACATTAGAATTTTGTCTTATCCTTAGAAAGAGCTGATCCTTCATTTACCTTAATAGGATCTTGCGAGGTTAATTCGGAATATCTGACATCACGGTGAAAAGGAAGGTAAAATTTTGAAAAGAGAAGCCGGCTGATGATTCCTCTTCTTCGTCAAATAGCAAAATGGAAAAATGCTTCAAAAATAGGAGCCTTACATGAAATACTCTAAATTGAGAATCCCGAGAATAAAATGACTGACAGGAAGCGAAGAGACCAAACACTTGCCCTGAAATCTAATACCCTTCACGGAGAATAATCAGGTTTAAATCCTTCAAAGAAGGCAATCGGTGATGATGGGAGGATTGAGACCCCTTTCAAAATCTTTGATATTAGATGAAGATCAACTTGACCCCTCATAGAGTAGAAGATCTTTGATATAAAGCTGTTTGGTGACGAAATGACTTCCTCATTCTGCTGCAAATAGATTATGAAGAGGCTCTAATGGATCAGTAGATCCAAGAAGCAGGTGCTGAAGAAGCATTCTACTTGACAGACGATCAAAATTGTTATAACTTAAGGTCAAAGAAGAATTCTATCCCAAAAGCATCCATTGTTGCCCCTATGAAGGACAAGGAAGATTAAGCAGCGAAAATAAAGAAGTTCATAACGCCAATCGGCCTGTATCTCTGAAAAGAACTCAAAACTCACCTCCAGTAAAAACGTGAAGAAACAAATTGTTTGATGAGAACAGGTGGGTCTAAAACCCTTCCCATGAGGGGTAAAAATTCGGAACAAATACATCCCCTCCTCTCCAATTTCAGAATCACGAAATTCAAAAGGTTTAAAATACCGATACCTTTAATGAGCTCATGAAGAATCTCTGACCTTTAAAGCGTCCATCTTAAAATCTCTGAGCCAGAGTACCTCTCTATCGAGATGAACAGTTAACCTACAGGCCGACCGTTAGTGACCTTGGTTACTGATAGAAAGGCAGTGATAGTTCTTTGTCCACCATTTTGCATATCATTAAATATTCATGACAAAATCCTCCACAATTGCTTGCTCGATTCTGGGGCATCACATAGCCTTATGCCTAAAATTTTGAGGATGGATAAACTCGGTCTTGAAGTCACCAAACCATATCAGGATCTATTCTCCTTTGACTCAAGAAAGGTCTGAGATAATACCATTTGGAGTCAAAGGAACATGTTAATTAACCTTGCTCAGCGCCCATAGAAGTATGGTTATGGATGGTGGTCTTGATATTCCACTAAATTTAGGTACTTTTAAATGCGATCTTGGGAAAGAGATTAAGGAGGTACTGCTACTTGAGATGGATTTGATATATGCTACAGTTCTATTTGGAGGAGAAATGAAGGGGCTTTGGGAAAATGGGCATGTTGTGGTGGTGGGAAGAATTAGAAGTGAATCATCTCCGCCATGGGTGGATAGGTTTTGAAACCACTTATGTCCTTGGATCATTGTTCAAAACAGAATAACCTATGAGGCTTGGGTGTTCTTGAGGCTGGGAAGGGCGAAGGCTCATCCTTCATCCCGGACTATGCTGCTTTGATGGAGCCCGACAGAATAAGCCAGTCTTAGGAGTAAGTCTTTGATCTCTCCTTCAAAGGGGCCATATCATTTATCAAGAAAAGCTGAGCTGACCTTAGAACCCATAGCTGTATAGCGAGTAGCGAGGCTCATTTGGGATTAAGAATGACAAAGGAGATGGGATAAAAGAAATGCAGGAGATGAGACCTCATGCAGCATGAGGTAAAAATGGCACTTTTCAAAGAGCTAAACTCTTAGAGGGTTAAAACTTACTGAGAGCTGAGGTATGGAAATTTCGCGTGAATTACTTTTCTGTTTTGAGAAATTTCCGCCCAGAGATATGAATCAGCTTCATTTGATTCTCACCCCAGCTTTGTTTCAACCAGGCACAGTAAAATTCCTCCTCACAAGCTTCCGGTATGAGATTCAGTAAAATCACCGACCCTCACCCCACGAATAATGTCAAATATTGGAAGTCTTTGAAGATGATGAACAAACTCAGAAATTTCTCCAAAGTGTTCATGGTTTTGATTTGCACATTGATCCCAACTGGGGAATCTTAATGAAGAAAGTCGCAGGGCACACAGGTTAAAGAAAGAGTTGAAAAGACAGCAGATATTATTCGGTGCAGGAACAATTCTGCTGCCGGTTTTGGTGCCATTGGGAGAGGCTGATGCCGATGAGGCGATGTCTATAAGCTGAACCAAAGAGAGAATCCGGTGACCAAAAGAGCATGACATAGGAGGTAAAAGCCAGGCCAAGTTTATTAATTTGTCTTCAGAATTGACTGTCGATGAGAAGTCAAAATACTGTAGCGTCTTGAAGGAATTTTGAAGATGTGTTTTCTTGGAAACATAGTGATTTAAAGACTTATGATCCAAGGTATAAAACTCCCAACACCAGATACCTCTTGAAAATACCTTCTTCGCTTTCACGGCAAAGAAACCATTTATCAGATCCACCTCTCTTCAACAGTGATTGAGAAAGGAATTCGCAAGAAACTCCTTGGTCTGCAAGATCATGATTCCATGGGGATATTCAAGTGGTTATGACTTCGGTGATCGTGGGGAAGAATGGGAGGTAAAGATTGATATTGTGAACTTGAAACTTGAACAAATGCTCAAAAAGGACAACTATCCTCTTCATAAGATGGAACACTTGTTACAGAAGATTTCATGGGCAAAGGTCATGTCCTTTCTTGATGGCTAGGTTACAATGGAGTTCAACATCCCATCGAGGACGATCGGGAGAAGCTAGTTACCACTCCTTGGGGACCTTTATGTACTAAAAATCTGGATTTGGATTAATGAAACGGCTGAGACTACATTCAAAAGGGCCATGGATGCTGTTGTGGGAGAAAAGGGACAAATTAGATACTCATATACCTTGATGATAATGCATGTATTCCAGTAGCCATGAGAACATCGAAACATTTGAAAAAGATATTCTTTAAAGTGCTGACAATTTGGGATTTCACTCAATCCCAAGAAATCCCAGTTTACTCTAAGAAAGGGTAAGCTCTTGGGTCACATCGTTTCAGCCGAGGTGTAATGATTGATCCAGCATGGGTGGAGGCCATTCAAAAGCTGTCTTTACCAAGGTCAAAGAAGGACGTTCAGTCATTGTAGAAATGAATAATTTACGTCCAGGAAGGTTTGTACTTAACTTTGAATTAGTTAAACATATAACTTGTATGCTGAAAAAGGGGGCTGAAATAAAATGAATGACCGTGCGCTGAAAAACTCTTTTCGGGATATATCGAAACCCGATGTAGTCTCCAATTCACGTCCGGTAGTTTCAACGAAGACTTTTATGTCTTTTCCTTTGCTTCATATATTACGGTAACCTTGATCCTACTCGAGAGAAAAGGCAGAAGATTTTGATCATCAGGTAGCCTTGAAATGAGACTCTCGGGATCTTCGGTTAAAATTGTAGCCTATCAAGAAACAAAGCATATACCTAAAAGCTCTAAAGCATTAAAGATTTATATTCTTTGTTCAAGGTCATATGTTCGCCGTCTGCAGCAAAAGATGTTTAACTTCAGTAGGATGCTCGATGGTAAAAGGGTGAGATGGATAGCAAAGATGATAGAATTCAATATTAAGGTAAATCCCACCAAGCTGGTAAAAGGACAATGTCTGAAGCACAGCGGAGGAAAATCATCAGGATTTTTGGATATCCGGTTCACCTTGAAATTTTAGGAAATTCCTGACAGTTTGGCGTGAAGAGTATATTGGTCCGACAATTAGCGGCGTTTATCATCTGTGAATGGTATCTGGCATCCAACCACATTTTACTTAAAAGCGAAAGTCTACGAACTTCCGATTAGCTCAAACTGGGAGCTCTCAAACTTAAGTATCAAATTTTTGCATCTATAATGATCCCATTTTGTATGGAGGATACCTGGCGGCACGCTTCTCGGTGTTTTGGATAAAGAAGAAAGGCTGTCGAGGTAACATATGCGATGAGTTTCATTAAATTTGTGGTGGTCATCACCTCTTGAAGGCTTATTTATCATAAGATCGAGGAAGGTTATATTGGCGCTTACCACGTTTCTTGATATTGTCGTTAAATCAAAATCTTCACGACAAATTGCAAAAGATTCGCAGGTAAGCGTATCGGAAAATCATACCCACAGCGGGGCCCATTGTAGTTAACGGTACTTTCGGCGGTGGGGCTTAGATTTCATCGGCCCGAAATAATCCGCATCGATTAGCCAACACAAGTGGATTTTGGTGCTTATAGATTATCACAAAATGGATAGAAATGATCCCTACCGCGAATTCTACACATCGAGTGGTCATAAAATTCCTCTCTGAAAATATTTTGAGCAGATTTAGATGTCCCAAGAGGCTGGTGGCAAATAATGCAGCAGTGTTTAAATCAAAAGCATTAGTGGACATGTGTGAATCAATGGGCATTGTTTGAACATCAAATCCATACTATCCTCAAAAGGTAATGGCTTGGTTGAATAGTCAAATAAGAGCTTGATAAAATCATAAAGCGACAGAACAAAATAAAAGGGTGGGATTCCAAATTGAAGTTTGCTCTGTGGGAAGACAGAGTAACCATTAAAAAATGCTGGGAACCTATATAAACTCAGGTGGTTTATGAATTAGCGGCAATCTTCTGTTCGGTTAAGTATTTCACGTGGCCTGAAAGTTCTTTCGGAAGGAGAATGAGCAGGCCATGGTAAGAAGGATCTTTGTGGACTTGGTGTTTTAACAAGCTGTGGCAGTTAGTGGATAGATCATAAACTTTGCTCGAGATCTGCGGATCAAAGACATTTGGCCGAGAGACGATTTTAGTCGGTGGCCGGGTCTTCCGGAGTAGGATGCCTCGCCGGCCACGGGGAAAAAGGCAAAACACGATAGAATTTGATTCTTTGTGAGCGAGCCCTTTATGATCACTCGGTGCCAAAAGTAACAATACTCGTGCAAAATCACGGAGGTGACGAAATTATTCCGGTGTTTAGGTAAGCGGACGTTTTCTAAACTTTATTTCAGCTTCCCCAAGGATACGAAGCCTAGACATTGTAAATAATCTTAGATTTTATTTTTCAACGCTCCATGCCCGATGGAACACTAGTAGTCGGTTGGATTTTTGGTTCTTTTCGAAGGCATTGATTCTATGATTCTTGAGACCTCACGGGGAAGTGTTCATCCCCAATAGGAGCCGGTGTTAACTCCTCAAATAAACTTATCGATTTATTTTAGTACAAAGTGTTAAGGTTGTCGCTAAAATTATTTTTTGAGTTCTTTGGATTACAAGCAATTTTTTTTTTTCCTAGGAATAAATGAGGTCCATGAAGTCTTCTTTCTGTAAATTGGCATGACTCACTGTGACTATTAGCGTCAGAAAGATTCATTGATAGCGTATGACGCCCACTTTTGCTGACTAAGGGCGATACGTTTCATCAGTTAATGTCTGGCGTGGAAAGTGACAAGTCTTAAAACTCTGACGGTCGGTCGCTTTATGGCGTATGCGATACCTACTTTCCCGCGACTAAAGGCTATTTTCTAGTGATATGGCGCGGTTGAAAGTTATCACTTTCATGACTAAGGTAAAGTTTTTCTATAAAGCAGTGCTTGACGTGAAAGTACATACTTTCGCGTATGAGGAGTTTTCAAAGAGGCCAGCGTGTTGTTAAGTAGCAATGGCGATGGTGGTAAGCGTTCTCCATACGCGGATTCTTTGCTGGACAATGTGGGAATCACGTGCGTGATATCCGCGTATGAAAACAATGATGGTGTGATCACTCCCACGTTAGAGCAAATCCAAGACATGCGCCGGTGGGATTGGGCGATCATAGAAATTCAATCATGTGTGTCGGGATACAGAAAGCGGTGAACCGAAATCGTTCGGAGCATACATTCAACTCTCATCACGAAATGGCAAGTTTGTGTTGGCTATCGTTATCATCAATCCGGTTCGTCGTATAAACTCTGATCTTCATTCGTCCAACACAGTGAGGCGAGGCGCTTCGATATATGAGAACCTCGGTTAGAGCTAAAGAGGTTGAGGAATTACGATTGGTCAGTGTCGAGACTTCTGAGAATGGTGAAAGCGTGGTAATTTTATCAGCAGTGAATGCTTATCCTTTTTGCAGTAGCATCTACGAGGTCGAGAGAGGCACTTTTCAAATGTGGATGTATGGAACAAACGTTAAGCCGGAGTGTCCGCAGAAACCCGCGGTGAAGCGCCAGCGAAGACATTTGATAGCAACGGAGCTGAGTTGGCTACTGTGGAAATCAAAATGAATAGGGAAGTTCATTCGCATTCTGAGTTAGGTATTGCGGTCAAAAAGGTGGTTTAAAACCCTGCTCCTAAAAATCAGGATTTTAGGTTCTATCTGAAAGATGGGTACAAGCACAAAGCGTGGAGAAAAGGTATGTTTGTTTCATATCTGGATGAAGAGTGGTAGAATTTATTCAAAGGCATTCAGTGCCACATTACATCGGAAGGAAGATGTAATGAGTGATGAGTGTATCGCTAAAGCGATGGATCACTTCACAAACAAATTCCCCATCAATTTTCGCCTTATTTCTTATATCTGGGTTTGACCAAGGTATCGGGAGAATTAGGCTCAACCTTTGGGCATAAAAATACTCTATACCCTAGGCCTCATTAAGTGATTCTCCTCCAAGGATGAAACAGCAGGGGACATGAACACTTTTACGATTGCGGGAAGGTTTCGAAACACAGAAACGGGCGCAAAGGAGCAGAGATGGTTGGCTCAAGGAAGCAATCATCCCCCTCGGAAGCTAAAGAAGAAGAAGGGCTTTACCGAGACCGAGGAAGCCAATTGTCTGAATGAGAAACCTCCACCGAGTCAAAGAAACTAAGTTCGGCGAATAGCGAGAAGACTACACAACAAAATGGGGCATCCAGCAGGCCGAGTGCGAGCCGAAACATACTCAACTTACCTTACCAGTTAGAATCGGCGGTAATTCAATACCACTAGGTTAAAGTTGAACAATCCAACTAAATATTAACCGAGTATCAAACTTTCATTCAGGTAGAGTAGGGAGAATCATCAAAAAAAACCTAGGTCAAACAAATCTCAAGGATCAAACATCTAAAGGAAGTAATTGCCCGACCATAAAGATGTTTTGGGGCGGGTGATTAAGGATAGATATAAAAAGTTATATGATAACTTTGCCAAGACCATTTTAACATTTGAAAGAGCGGTAAGGAGAGTGTCGGAGAAAAGGAAGGCTAAACTCGCCAAAGACTGCAGCAGACTGCGGTGTCTTACCAAGCGCCTCAAAAAACGGATCAGGGGGTTAAAAAGAAAGTTGAAACAAAAGCCTCATTTAGACTTGAAGGTTCTAGCTCAGATGGTTGTGAACATGCAGGGTGAGAAGTCAGATGCCCATTGATTTTGTTCGAAATCAATTTTCAAGGCAAAGATTCTTTTTGTGCACTATCACGACTTTCAACGGCTAGGCTACCATTTTAAGATTACGGATTAGGCGTGGAAGCGATAACTCAACAACTAACGTGAAAACTCAAGCAGTTTGTTGTTGGTAGACGAAACAAAGTTTTTAGTAGAAGATACAAAAAGTTTATTTCAAACATGTTTTGAAGATATGCCAATGAATCAATAGACTATTAAAATTGCATGCAAGTGTTCAACCTTCCACTATCAATGGGTGAGTTTTTAGGCAATGATTTTGGTTACACTTTCAAAATCATTGCCTAAAAAATCGCCCATTGATAGTGGAAGGTTGAAAAGTCATATACATGTGTCATGTTACTTCACCACAACGCAGATGTTGAAAGATGGAGGAGGCAAATGGTGATTTTGGAGGCTGAAGACAGTGCGACCTCTTATTTTAGTTGTTGAAGACTTTAATGTTAAGAGTTGTTTAAATAGAATAGAACTGTTTTCATTTAATGTGAGATCCATGTTTTAGGATCTGTTCAAGCATTGTAAAGGCTATAAAATGCTCACGTTTTGATATCAAACAAGGGTTAGATTTTGAGTGCTATGATGCTTTGCCTCTTTGTAATCTAAACCCTATTCTTATTTTATAAAAATTGCAAGCTTCTTTCAGTTATGTGTCAGATTTTCTCTTCTGTTTTTTTATAGCTTATGAGTGGAAGTCTTTTGTTGAAACTCATTCAATTTACAGTGACTGTCATCTCACTGATTAAGGTAAATGTAGTTGATTATCATAAGTTATTTCCTTAGTTTTTAAATCCATTGTGCTTACTGTTTTACATTGAGTATAATTTGGTTCAATAGTTGTTTTCCTTCCCATTTAATCAAACCTTTTATCGACCACGGTGCTAGAAAGCTATTGTGAGAGATTTTGTATCTCTAAAACGATCTTGAAAACCTGATCCAAATGTAGATATTCATTTTGACCCAAAAACCATGTCAAATATTGAGAAAACATTTCCCAAAGAGTTAGTTACCAGGCATCACCGACTTACAGCCTAGGAGAGTATCACGGAGTGATAACACAACACAATACCTCAACACCGTAATCAGCTTTGTACCATAAACAAGTGCATCAACCATGCAAAAATATGTACCAAAAAACCTGTAATCAACTTTGTATATGAAGTGCATCAACCATGCACCAACATGTACCTCAACTGTACCATCCAATGAGTGCATCGACCATGCACCAAATATGTGATAACCGATCCGATAACACGTCGACAACTTTTTAATCAGCCTATCGATCACGATCCCTTATACCTCAAATGTAAAAAGAAACTAAATATGCCAGCGAGCTTTGTCCTTTGTATGCTCATCAACCAATCTGATCTGATCACATATATACCTCAAACACTATACAAAAATTCCGTACCTCAAACCATGTGCTAGAACACCATTGTTATACAACCTCTATACATACTAATAATGACAACATACCTCCAAACAAAATCCCTCAAGAGTTGAACCAATGTCTAAACTTCATTAGATCTACCTCAAATCAACTCTACAACAAGCCATAAAATCCCAAGGGCATCAACATATTTATAAGGCAAACCCTCAACGATTCATAAATTCAACACTACATATGAGAACCATACCCTTTTTTTTCTTGTAGCGTTACGTTGTAGCGATTTTTCTTACACTTTTTTCTGTGCGGTTTTTCTCTTGCACTTTTCTGCCGCCTTTTCTTCTTTGCCAATTTTACTGCCCTTTTCACACCACTTTTCTTGCCGGTTTTTAACGCAATTTTTAGCACTTTTTCTGCGCGGTTTTTCATCGCAGCACTTTTACGTTGCACTTAGTTTTCTAGCGCGCGGGCGGTTTGATAACGATACTTTTCTCTCATCAATAATACATGCCCAAATAACCTTTCACAAAAATAAACATTCAATGATATTCAATAGGTACAAGTGTGATTAAATGAGAGAGAGCCTTGCCTCTTATTTATACTTTCATGTAACATGTAAGGGGTTACCTTTTAACCATCTTAACCTACTTTTCTTATTTTAGGGTTAACCCATTAACCCACTTTTGTCGACTTAACCACTTTTTTCACTTAACTTAACCACTTTCCTCAATTAGTAAGTTCTCCATTAACTTTATTATTTAAATAATTTCTTTTGCATCATCTTTGACTTATAGTACACTCATCACTTCACTTTATTATTTAAATAATTTATTCTTTTCAAACATTTGACTATTTTGACCTTTTTGGGGCTTCTAGATGACTCTGAGGGTTCTCCAACTACATATGGCCATAACTCTCTAGCGTGAGGAGTTATGTGACGTTCCCACATACCGCTTGAGAAATGGAATGACATCTATTATCCATCTAGAATAGTTTACCAGAATATTTCAAAACCCGTATTATCTATAAAACAAACTTGGAATCCATTACCCGAACCTTTGTGCCTCATAGAAATTGGCTACTAGACTTTCTTCAAGCGTTAACATCAATGAATGATAACTTCAATTAATCAACATGTCTTTCCTGAGAAATATCTGAGAGATATTGAAGAAACGTAATATAACATATATATATTGGAAATATATTAAACAAAGATATACAATAATACAATTTCTATTAATGTGCGAAAATGTACAAACACTGTAAAAAAAATACAGAGTGAAATACTAGCTAGAATGGTGGTAACTTATCTCTAAGAAGAGATGTGGCCGTTACTTGCATTTTGCAAGAAGGCGATTGTTACAATGAGGCTCAAAGGCCTTTTAATATAAGTAAAAGCCAAAACAATAACCTCGGAAGATGAAAATCCAAAAGGTTTGCTTGAACCGTGTGGTGATTGTCTGATCAACCATGGGTGTAACCTTGCATACGATCTCCGTTTTAGGCGCGTGATAGCACGTTGTAAATTTATTTCAGAGAACTACACATTCGATCATCATACTCTAACTTTGTCCATAGTCTAACTGTGGCGGGTCCTAAAAATGTTGTTTAGGGGCCTCAAAATGACCCCGGAAGTTTGGAACCGAAAAAACTACCAAAAAACTGCCAAAGTGGAAAAAAAAAATCGAGCCAGTGGAATACGTGGGTGGCCCCCAATATCCACCTAGATCATGGGAGGTTCCTTTGGGTCAATATCCATGGATTTTCAAGAACAAATGATTAAAGCTTCTTTGGCGCGACATTGGTGGTGCTTCTAGTGCTTGGTAAAGGAGGCTCATTCTGTTTTTGGCTCTGTTGGGTATAGTGACACTCCTTCTAGCTTGAGTTGGGGGATATCTGGGTAGTCTTGGTGTTTTGGTTGGGGGGTATCAATGGATCACTATCATGTTGGTCAGTGTCCACTGTGTGAGACTACGGATATTTGGTGTGTGCTCAAAAGACTTGAGCACACATAGTTGGTAATAAAACTACAATCTCCACTGTTGCTGATAGAATGTAGACTCAAGAAACCAACATGGATAATGAAGTTGCCTTGTTGATGGAAACTCTACACCAACATAGACAACATATTGTGGGGCTTCATGCTAAGTGCATTGCATCTTTAAAGAAAACAATTTCCAGTTTGGTCAACATCAACACCATGTTATATTCCATGGTTAGGTTATCCATTGGATCATTTAGGGAAAAATATGATGAAATAGTGCAATAGCAACTCGAATATGCAGAGATGGAGCTCGTGGACTCGAAAAACAACAAAAAGAAGTGGGAAGAAGCTCATGGATAACCGAGTCTTATACGATAATGTTACATGTTTTTTAAAGTTTGTTTGTTACTAGGAGTCTTTGTTCGGGTATATACGTGTAGTAGGTTTCATGAATATTTTTTGAAAAAATGGCCAGACTTAAAACATCGGATCTGAGTTTTATATGTGTTCACATATTATATAGTGTGGCTGCAACATTTTTATAATACAAATATATCTATTTCTGTTAAAAAAGTACATAGTCTGCTTCTTTGTTTTTTAATAATATATGAACCTTGATGCACTTTGTTTTATATAAAATACTCATACATTTCATGACAGACAAATGAGTGATGAGTGTACTATCTTCTATGAGTACAACTCATAGTTTGGCCTTCTCAATATCATGTTTCAATGGGTGTTTCCATGTTAGTAATGCAATAATATACATCGCGTGCACTTGCACCTAAGGAAAGGAAAACAAGCTTTACCTTGTACGTTTGGTTCATCAAAATACCAAGACCACACCATGATGATGAATTATTTAACTATTGGTACATTACATCTCTAATGTGATGAACATAAAAAATGCATTGTAATAATATAGAACTTCAATACACCATGACAAACGTGAAAAAAAAAATTCCCACACGAAAATGGAGGAAAAAATAAAGTAAAATGTTTGAATATGAGAATGAAACGGTTCCTTGGCTTGGTGCTTTACCTTGAGGCTCCAAAGCATTGAATGTAAAATAATAATTGAATGTAAAATAATAAGCATTGAATGTAAAATAATTTACAATTGAGGGGATTTAAAATCCCCACTCTATTAGATAATGAGTGAAATTTATGGATGGATAATAATCACTAGCACAACAACAAGGCAGAATTGATCCAAGAAGGTGCAATGCTATTACAAAGGGAAACAAATTGGTCCAAAAAGGTGCAATGTTGTTACAAAGGAGAATGGAGCATTGAAAGTGAAATGCAATGGTAAAAGTAATTTGTTTTTTAAAATTTTTTTATAATTCAGCATTGTATATCATTAATCACAAACATAAATGTGCATTCACTCTCTAAGCACCAATGTACCCCTTTTTTTTTTAAGGTGCATTGATGTAATATAATGTCTTAAATTTCCTTAATTTTTTCATGTACAATATTGATTGAAATACCACTCACAATGAATCTTTACATGACTGAAACCTCAATTAGGGTGTAATGTCCCCACTTTGGGACATCCGCAGGAGTAAATTTATGATGATGACAAGAATGATGGCCAGGATGGATCTTGAAGCGTCTGAGGAGGTATTTGAGAGGCATTGTGGGGTCCATATTGCATTGATGATCATATTCCATCATTATGAGCCGTGCATGGGGTTGGCTTTGGTTTAGATTGCATTAAGCCCGATTTCCATGATTTTGACTATTTTGAGTTATAAATTGATGGAGATTCGAAGAGTCATTTGGGCACATTACTTGGAGGAACACTCTGGAGTGTAATGAAGCTCATTGAATGGAGGAGGAAACACTTCTGAGGATAGGATGGCTAAGTGACTTTTCGGTGTGAGGGAAGCCTGGAAGACAGGAGTTTAGAGGTAAGGTTAGCAATTAATTAAAGTGATTTTAATTAATTAATTAAATATTAAATGAAAGTCATACGGAGGGAAAAGGTGAGCCAAAAAGTATAAAGGAAGGCAAGGGCCTCTTCTCATTCATTCATGTGATCTTATTTTGATTCCGGCTTTTAGCTAGTAAGGCCCCAATATGGGGGTTTGAGGGTTTTGACATAACAAACCTAGAGGGCGATTAGGTGGTGAAAGGAATTCCACCTATCTTGTCCCAAGCAGTCGGAGTGTCTTTCTCCACACCATTCTGATTCCATATCTACCGATTCAGGAGGGATTCTACATCGGAGTTTCGTATCACGAGGTAGAGAGGCGTACCAGTTCATCCAGTGATTTGAAGCCAAAACTCAGATCTAGGGAGATCGCTTGAGATCTGAGCCCGAAACTTCTCCCCACGGAGTTCTCATAGCAGATCTATACATTATTGGAGATTTTGAGCATTTTGGAGGCCCCTCCTTCATCGAGTCCGAACCATCTAGGAGTTCAGTCATCCAGTGGGTCACCCCTTTCAGTGGGAAATTCGGATCTATGGAGAGATTGAGAGGAGCTTGGAGATTCAGGCACCAGGGTTATTCTTACCATTGCCCAATATATATTCTAGGAGATTTTTAGATCATTTGGAGCCATCTTCATCGGTAAGAACAATTTCGGGTTTGTTGATCATCCCAGTGGGGCACCCATTGATGGGAAATTAGGATCTGAGGAGATTGAGAGGGATCTTGGAGATTGAACTTTTGGAGTTGATTCTTACCATCACCCAATCTATCCCGGGTTATCATATTTATTAGGGTGATTGGACACTTTGGTACTTGAGGGCCAAGTTATTGAGGTTTTTAGCCTTCTATTGGAGCGTGATATTCTTTAGTTGGAGAGTTTGGCATTCGGATCTGTTTGTATTGATCTTCATTTCTATTGACCTTTGGAGGCATTCTTTTTGTATTAGAGGGAGCATTTGTAGCAACTCTTATCTGTGTCTATATCTTCTTGGCCATATGTTGAGCATTCGAGATCGACATCTTCATTATAATAGCGAGGTTTCTCTATTTTATGAATAAAGAAGGAGAATTAGATGTTTTGGCTTGTCATCTTATTGCATATGGTTGAGGAGCATGTTCCATGGTTATCACATTGTATGAGATGTTTTGGCTTGTCTATCTTATTGCATATGGTTGAGGTATGTTCCATGGTTATCTCTTTTTGTTATTTGCTGCATACACACATATAAACACATCTAAAAGGTAGATCAACAAAGTGTTTGACGAAATACCTCACTTAGAAAAAGTTTTACAAAGACACCAAAACAATGATGATCCTTGCATAATGGCTTGGGATCATTACATAGGGAAATTACTTGTTTAAAAATTAACAATATTTTGTATAATAATAGGTGCACCATCCTATGCATTGAATTACATCTCATTTTTAAATGCAAATAATGGATGTTAGAATTAGTGAACTTTAAGTGATGTGGAGCACCATTTATGGTGCATCCTTTCAAAATTTATTTTTGTTTGACATTTTTTGAAACATCCCTTGATGGTATGTTATGGGTCATTGTGTGCACTATTGTATGGAATACCTTTTTTTGTGAAAGTGCCCCTCCAATTCACTTTGGTCATGGAATATTGACGTGATATTGTATTAAGAGAACCAATGTACCTATGTTAAAATGGTGCATTGAGGACCATTTTTTTCTTCAGAAATCTCCATTTTCCACCTTCACACAAACCTCCACAAATGAGGAACTTTAAAAATCATCTTTGCAAAATCCTTCACTAAAAGTCTATTTCCTAATTGTGAAATACCATAACTTGATAATCATACCTGCAAATGTTAGGCATTGGGTACAAGTTATAGGATATAGGAGAAGGTAATAAGAGAGAAAAATCAGAGGGTACGAGACATGAGGAGGCATGAAAAAGAATATGATAGAGGGAACATATAGGAGAAAAGGGATAAAATTAAGGAGACAAGTGATCCAGGTGGATATCGATGGCCACCCACCTGTCCCAAATTCCAACTGGTTCATTTGGACATTTTTTAGTTCAACACGTTTCTCTATAATGGGGACATTTCTTTGTAATTGTGGGTTCTGCACTTACAAGGCTGTCTTGAATCCCTACACAAAATCCAGGTGGATATTGGTGGCCGCCCACCTGTTCCAACTGGCTTATTTTGGAATTTTTCATGTTCGTACATCTTTCTGTTTTTTCAGGGCTGTTTTGAGGCTCTAAACTATTTTTTCTTGGCTTTCCATAGTCAAATTGCAGAAAAAATTAGAGTTTGACGACATAATGCGTAGTTCTTGAAAATACCTTTCCAACGGGCTATCACACGCCTAAAACAGAGATCGTATGCAAAAGTTATGACCCCAAGAAGTTAATGTACTAACTTACCCCAACAGGGCCCACATGACTTTTGATGCTTCATCTCCTAGGGTTAGGTTTTTGGATGTCCAGGGTTTTGGCATTCATGTTTATCATAAAAAGGCCTTCAAAGCCTCATTGTAATCATCTTCTTGCGAATGAGCGTAGCCATCACATCTCTTCTCAGAGATAAACCTGCCACCATTCTAGCGAGTCTTGCACTTTGTATTTTTACAGTCTCTGTACATTTCTTTCATTAATAGAAATCATGTGTTGTTGTATCTCTCTGTTTCTAGAAATTTTTATGAGTATTTCATTGTAATATGTTTGCTTTCATTTCGTTCCGAAAATAATCCAGATCAAGAGATAAAGTTTCCACCATTCTAGTGAGTCTTGCACTCTATATTTTTACAGTCTCTATACATTTATTTCATTAATAGAAATCATGTATTGCTGTATCTCTTTGTTTTTGGATTTTTTTCGAGTATTTCATTGTAATATCTATGCTTTCATTTCATTTCGAAAATAATCCAGATCAATAAGAGAGTGGGAAAGAGAAAGAGGGCAAGGGAAAATGGGAGTCAAATAAGAACAACGAAGGAAATAGGCGACTCAGAATACACAAAAGCAATTGAGAGCTAAAAATATAGTTGGGAGTCCATTCTAGTGTGAATGGAGGTTAGGAGGTGCCCTATTAAGTAAACATGTGCCTAAGACTAAGAGGAGCCAAAATTTCAAAGAACAGTTCAAAAGTGACAATCATATGATTACATGGATGCTATAAAGAGGTTAAAAAACCTTACGGTGCAATTTTTGCAAAAACTGACATTAACACATTTTTTGAGGCATTGGGATGGCAAGGACCCTAAAAATGAAGAAAAAAATGATAGCATAGAAGGAAAGGGATGGGAGAAGGTCAAATCATTTTAACTTTTTACCATCAGTATTGAAGAGAAAAAAGTACTCATGCCAACAACATAGGATAATGGAATTGATGTGCAGAGAGAGAGGATGTTGAGGGATGACCAATGTCAATGAGATGAGCTAGGTACTAATGCCCACACACATGCCAATTATATTGGACGATTCCAAATTTTCATGAGAAAAGTTAGGGCATTAAATTTCTTGTGAAATCATCTTTGAATTGCAATGAAATTGGTACCAAATTTTTCCTTTTGAAAAATTGTTGCAAATTATGGATTCCAATTTGAAAGTTGATGGCCCAAAAGTGCAAGGGGCAGAAGGGAATATCGCAGGTTTTACAACCCATGATACCACCACACACACCAAATCAAAGGTTCCATTCATAGTTACTTGATGTTATAGTCTTGTAAAAATGATCTCTATTAGCAATTTGGGTGAAAAGTAGTTGAAGGGTACATACCACATGTTACAATTTCTAAGATGTGCATATAATTGGTAGTTTGACAAGGTAAAGTAGTGGTATATTAGAGGAATAACATTTGACAATATTTGACCAATAAATAGAAAACACTTGCCAAAAATATAGGGTGTACATGGTCCCAAGAGGGGTTTTATAACTATGCGAGACATCATTTGGGGTCATAAGAAATGCAAGGCTACACAAAAAATGTCTCAGTTGGCTATAAAAGGGTCCAAATGAGGGGCATATGTGACCACAATTAATAAATCATGATATAGAGGTAAAATGACCAAGGAAGAAGGTAGGTACACTCTCCTGTGGACCTAATGATTTTTCAATTCTATTTTATCTAATAAAATGCACATCCTAGGGAAACCCACTGGGCACTCCCCTACATTCTATGGATGGTACCCAGAGTAAACGATCTCGTTGCAATTTTGACAACCTAATTTGATGGGGACATAAGTGAGGCTCACAATATCCATAGAGGCAACCCGCTCGAGAACTCGACCCCATGACCTCTTGCTTGTAATTCACAACACTCAACCACTTGAGCTAACCCACCATGATCTATGAACCCAAGTTAATCAAATGAGGCATGAAGATTAGGTTGAAGGCAACAAAATCATATATTGGAACCATGGTAAGGGAACTCAAAGTGAAGACTTAAACACTTGTAATCATACTATAAAATTATGTAGTAGTCCATATGATCTTAAAGTTGTTTTTTAGAGAAAGTATGAAGTTTTATACACAACAAATTCTACAACTATAAAATACGCATATTATCCTTAAATAAAACAAAGCTACATATCCAAATTATTAAGGAGTCCTTGGTAATTTCTAGTACACATGATTCAATTATTAAGGAGTCCTTGGTAATTTCTAGTACACATGATTCAAGATAAGGTGGCTAATTGACTTACTATGCCCCTCTCTTTAGTTGCATGATCTCAAATTTGCACTATCTTGATTTTATTAATCACCCACACATACTATTATTCATGTTGGGTACCTTCAACAACTATAGAAGTATGACATAATCACGAGTTTCAATATATAAAGGTGATTTTGGCCAAGTCCTTGGGAAGAAGGTGCTTAGAGATCTTTTATAGATTCACTTGAGGGATCGAGTTTTATCACTATTATGATTTCTAATCTCTTTACTATTTAGAGACTTTCTAGGAAAG
>SNQJ01S0015994.1:164569-176268 GCA_010110895.2 Picea sitchensis
AAACATACCAGAACATGATGCTTTCCTTAAGTTTTATATATTGAATTTACTAACTAAAGAGGGATAGGTGACATACCGTTTAAATGCCACTTCCTCTCACCATCACCATCCTAGCTCCGTTCCAACACTCATACAATGATGATCTTGCAAAAGAACGCAACCAACCAAAGCGATAGTAATATCATAAACTCAATATAAACCTATGTATGTGATTAAGGAATCATACAATAAAACACAACAAGCTTTATAGGAAAGAATCATATTACTGTATCATATTAAATGTGAAAGAGAGATTACAACTATGGCCTTGATGTCGTAAGGTCCCTTCCAACTGTCCTTCGTTCCCCACACACTTCCACTCCAAGAATTCTAAGAGCATAGATTTGATAATATTCACAATCTATCTTGACAAAATGGCTCATCTAGCCAAGCTAACAATCTTCAAAGCTCAATCCAATCCAAGCTAATCCAAAAAGCTCCAAACTCCAAAGATAACCTTCTCCATGAGAGATCCTCTCCTTTTATAAGTTGAAGAGGATAAGGTGAGGAGGTTAGGATGATCCCACTAAATCATGAAAGCGAGTAATATCCAAACCATTCGGATGCCACCTCACCATGGAAATTTCTCCTTCTAGAAGCATCGAAAAGATGCTCGTTTTTCCCACGTATGAGCATTTTCGCACCCTGCCTATATAGAAACCTGCGAACACTTCGCGACCTAGCTATGGTGTAGCTTGCAAAAATCAGGAATTTTCTCACCCTAGGTATAGTGCATCATGTGAAAATCCTCTTTAATAAGGTTTTTACAAAGGGAAATGAAACTTCTTTTCTTAGGAAAAGTTCTTCTCCCTTCTTTCTTCAGGAACTCAGGCCACTTACCCCTTTGAAGGAAAAAGAAATTTTTACATCATTAACGATCATAGGGATGATGAAAATAATGTGTAACAGGGTGAAAGGAGGAGACCATAGAAAAGAGAGAATGAAAACTTATTTCATAAAACACCTGAATGAAAAGATAAAACTCATTTTAAGGGAAGATGTTTTTGGACAGTTGGTTGTCATTGATGTCAATCCTCAGAGTATTTTAGATATCCCATATTTGTGATCGAGATTGATGATGAGTTAGTTTTCATTGTTGTCAAAAAGAGTGGTTGATGTTAATAAATGTGTTGGGTGCATTTGATGAAGTATACACAAAGCCCTAGAGGTGTGATCGTTAGAACCGAATTTGTTTGAAGAATAAGGACATGAAGGATAGTGAAAATGTAGGTAACTCATTCATGGATGGAAAATACCTATCATGTCGTTTCCAATGATATGTGGTACGCCACGTGGTTCCTCATGGTTGAGGGGTTATGGCCTTGTGAAGTTGGAGGACCCCAAAGAATGATCTAGAATCCCATAGAAGATTGACATGAAGTTACAAGTCATTCATTAAGGGTAAAGTAGTTGCAACAAGAATTTAATTAAGGGTAAATTAGTTGCATCAAGAATTTAATTAAGGGTAAAGTGGTTGCAACAAGAGAGTGCATGTTATCCCTAAAATAAGGAAAAGGGGTAAAACAATTACAAGCTAGCCCCTAAAGGAAGTCACTTGGAAAGTATAACTAAGAATTCAAGAGACTCTTATTAACACCTTTTGAGCACATTGAATATCTATGTTGTAAATTTTTATGGGTAGGTACTATTGACATATCTGAAGCAGTGAGTCTGAGGCAACAAATTTCAATGAAGAGAGAAGTTGTAGGAGCCGAAGGGATGAAGTTGAACTTAATATTCTAGGGTTTTCCTGAGATTATCTATGAGTTGTAGTGAAGGAAAGCATGGACATCCGCGAGTTGTAGATTCAAAGAAGTGAGGAGATACACAGGGTTTAGTGAAGGAAAACGTGGACACACAGAGAAGAAAAGAAACTTGTGAGTTGTAGAGGAAGTAGAGCATGAATGCACATGGGTTGTAGTGGAGGAAAGCACAGATATATGTGGGAAGTAGAGGAGCAAGTTAGAGATCTGTGAAAAGGCTTATGAAAGGTTCATAAATGATTTTTGTACCAGTTTGTTTATTCCCATGTTGGTTTACTCATTTGTTATCTGATACAACAAGGTGTCTACAAGATCAAAGGTATGTTTATGTGTTAGTTTTAAGTCTTATGCTTATGTTGTTATGGTACATGTTTGAGGCATGCCATGGTAGTAATTGTGCATGGTACACCTTGGTTATGGTATGATACATTGTTAGAGGTACATCTTGGATACTTAACATATATGGTATATGAGTGATATGGCACATGTTTGATGGTATCTCTTAGTACATGGTTTATGGTTGTTGGCACATACTTGAGGCACATGGTGTGAAGCATATTCTTGGTACATGTCTTGGTGATATTGGTAAATGGTATGGTACAAGTGTTGATGTACATTGTTGATACATGGTATGGTACATGATTGGTACTTGGTATGGTGTTGATGTACATGGTTGATGGTTGAGGTGCATGACATGGGTGTTGGTGCATGGTTGATGCACTTGTTTTGGTACAAGTATTAGTGCATGGTTGATTCACTTGTTGTGGTACATGTTAGGGCACACAGTTGATGCTTGGTATGGTACATGTTGATGGTTTGGTACATGCTTTGGTACATGGTTGAGACACATATATTGTGATGGTATGTTGGTGATCTTGGTACATGATTGGTAGAGGCATGTGTTGGTGATGTTGGATGCCTATTTGAGATGTGTCCTTGGTATATGGTATTTGTGAGAATATTTGGTTGAGTATCAGTGATAGTTTCATGTTGGATATAGTGACAGGTTGCCAGGTGATAGGTTGATGTGACAGTGACAGTGATAGATCAATAACAAGTTGATTGATTCAGTGATAGTAACAAGTTTTCTACATTTATATTTCAAGGTGATATGACAGGGCAAGGAAAGGGGGTCGTAGCCTCCTTCTGGTTGGTTTCAGAGAACACAAGAAGTTGGATCTTCCTTTAGGTTGGAGCCAAAGAATCAGGGGATTGTAGCCTCCTTCTGGTTGGAGCTAGAGAATTTAGGGAGTTGTATCTTCCTTCAGGTTGGATACTATAAATAGGGGGTCATAGCATCCTTCTAGTTGCAGTTGGAGAATTAGGAAGTTCGTGCTTCCAATTGACACATTATTTGATATATATATATATAAGAAAGCATTTTGTGGTTTTCTCTCATTTGGGTTTCCACATAAACTCTAGTGTAGTGTGTATTTGATGCGATGTTTATTATGTTTATATGCTCATGATATATCGAATGCAATCATAGATGACACATTGATGATATACTACTGATAAGATTGAAGTTTATATATTGTGGTTAAAAGTGGTAAAAGTGCTCATACTAATTCACTCCCCCCTCTCAATATTCCAACAATTGGTATTAGGGAAGGTTCCTTCAGGAAACAGTTCAACCATTGGAAGGAAGATCATGGAGTATGATATGTTTTGGTTACCACATTTTGATGGTCAGAATGGTCAAAGATTTGAATGTGGAGTATCAGGATGAAAACTTTCTTAGAGGCACATGGGTATGATGTTTGGAAATCAGTTTTTACAGGATACACCACTACAAAGAAACCTAAGACTACATCCAAGAAGGAATTGAAAAGAAACAACAAAATATAAATGGATTTCATCTGAGAAGTATCATGTGATTTAGTAAAAGACAAAGTGGGAAAATTTTCATCAACTAAAGAAATTTGAGATAAGCTACATAATATCTGCTTTGAGAAGTATCCCATCACAAATCCAAAGAATGATAAAGAAGATGCAAGAAAATAAAAAGAAGAAATATTCTCATCATGTCAGAAAGATTAAGAAGAAGAAGATTGTGAAGAAGGCAAAGTAGATCTTGAAGCAGAATTAATCAATGCTTTAGATGAGTTGTCGAAAGAATGGAAGAAAAACAAGTCTCTTGAGGAAAAATTAGTCAAGAATGATTCTCAAGAAAGTTCTAAAGAAGCTCAACAGGTCATCATGAATCTAAAAGATCAGCGGGAAGAAACCAGAAGGATTGAAGAAACATACAAAACTCATATGGAAGAGAAGAAATGTTTGGAAGTTGAACTAGTAGCACAAATAAAGAAAGAAAAGAAGAGAGATAATATTTTGACAAATCACCTGAAGGAAAGATCAAAGGACTTAAACAAACCTAAAGAAAAATTTAGTCCAGAAGAAAGAAGACTTGAAAAGGAAATAATCACTTTGAAGACCCAACTTAAAGAATAAAAGAGAATGGAAGAAGTCATGAAGATCCAGATGATGAAGAAATAAGAACACTATGATAATCTTGAAGAAGAATTTGTCACATTAAGAGTTAAAGTTGTCAAGCTCATCAAGAACATTGAAGAGAAAGAAAGTTCCACATCATTAACAAATAAAGATGAAGAGAAATGATACATGTTATCACAAAGGAAGAATGAAGAGAAGGTTAAGAGTTATGCAAAGGCACTCAAAGGAAGGAATCATGGTGAGTAAGAATCAAACACGAATGAGTATAATAGAGATATATATTCAACAATACCTTCCACATTAAAGAAGAAAAGAAACTTCAATCATAATGAAGGGATAAACATAAGAAAATATCATGATCAACCAAGGTAGGAATTCAGAAGGACTACATCATAAAGAATAGCATTCACTCCTAGGTATGTAAATTTATTTTATGGTCATTGTTTTAATTGTACTAACTTTGGACATAAAGTTGTAGATTGCAGGGCTTATGGAAGAAATGCTCAAGAAAGAAATGCTTATGTGGCTCCACATAACATTGAATATTCCAAATGCCACAATTATGGTCACATAACTCGTGATTGTAGAAGCATGATGGATACTTCTATGAAAGAGAACACTAATATCAGATATAAGAAAGTTTGGAAAAGAAAAGAAGAATAGGTAAAAGAAGAACAGATGAATGAAGGACACCCATAAGTCATACTCTCAGGATTGGAAATAGTACAAGATCGAGAAAAATCTATAGGAAAAAGGGAAAATGTCATATACAGAAAGGTTTGTAGAAGAAATGGAAAACAAGAAGAACGTGTGAATAAATAACAGGTCCCATAGATCGTAGAAGTTGCAGTAGTACGAGAAAGAAAATAATAACAAGTGAATAAAGAATAGGCCCAAGAGATTGCACTCACAAGAATTATAGTGTAAGATCATAATGAATCCACGGGAAAAAAGGAAGAAGTCAGAGTTCATAGAGATGATGAGTCTACAGACGAAAGGAAGATTGTAACACCCTATTTCCCCCAGTCTGTAAATATAACTATATGGGCCGAGGAACTATGGCAAACTTAAAAGTGTGAATGTTTGATTTGATGGACCTTTTGTAGAAGGTCGATGAATGTAAATTCTGATTATTTTAATAGAAAATGTTACGTATTGCATGACTGCTGAAAGAGGGGATGTGCTAAGAGAGAGACCATGATTTCTAATGAAAAGGTGGTGGAGGGAACCCAAAAAGATTGTATTAACCTCCATCGAACTAGTACCATGATGGAATTAATTTGCTCAGATCAGAACAACCCTATGACTAGGAATGAATTCTCGTCAGGCTGGTAGGTGGGAAGGCCTCCTCAAGAGTTAATGAGGGATGGGGTAGACTACCCATTGGTAAGGCTTATAGACCTGACCACGCACTAGGGGATTCGATCCACATGCAATCTTTTCAAGGAAGACAAGTAAGGAAGCATGGTGGACAGGGGGAGACCTGCAAAGAATGCAGAGACAGGAGCAAAGCTCTCAGGTCTGAGGAAGGATTCAAAGTGAAAAGTGAGTTCTAATCACAGAGAATAGAGACTGATTCAGGAGAAAGAGAGTAACCTTCGTCCTCATCTATTCTTTTATAGGGAGAAGGAGAGTAACCTTCGTCCCTAAATTCCATTGAGCTGGAAGTAAGAGATTGAATCTCAAAGTATCATGGCCTAAGCTCGGGGGTGGCCAGTGATAAATCCATTGGGAGTGACTGAGCCTATGGTTGGGTGGAAATGAGCACTCCTCTCATCAGTCACAACACACCTTGTGGTTTTGATAAGTGTTTTATGCCTTGTATTTTGAATTGAAAATCATGGATGCATGCTCGTGTTTATATGCTCATAAATGGTTTTTGTATAGAAGTGATTGCCTTGTGTTTTGGATTGGAAATAATGGATGCATGTTTATACTTATATGTCCATAATCAGTTTATGTATAGAATGAATAAGTCCATAATATAAGTTTGTTCCCTTGAGAATCGCCCCATCTGCTTGATTCTCGTTATGTTCTGGTTTAATTTCTCGAAAGAATCTTCCCCAGGGAATTACCTCACATCCCAGAGTCGAAGCAAGTTCCTTAAAATGGATGTCGTTATAGTAAACTCACGAGTTTACCTTACCCTGTTTTAGAATTCATAGCTCGATGAATTAGGAAGGCACTTCAATCAGGCCAGTAGTCTAAGGGACTTTGAACCGTACCCAAGCCCTTATCCAAAAGATCGATTGAGAGTAGGGATAATTACCCAAGAATCATCTGAAGGTTCATGTGACCTAGGTCTAGGAATCCTATGCAAGAAGGATTTAATTTCGAAGGTTTTGAAACCTTGGGAGCTCAAAGCTTCGAGGGGTTGAATTCTGTTGCCTAAGTTTAAGAAGGATAGCGAGTTTCAAATATCGAAAGGAAATATCCTTTCGTTTGGAAGATGAACAAACGAGATCCTTTCAGAAGGATCTGAGGCCTGTCACAACCATTAGATTTGAAGAGGGAGCGCAGGTGTTAATGCCTCGAGTCCTTCAGTATTCGCAAGTAGTGATGAAATCTGACCGTAGATCCAAGGATCTATCGAGACCCTCCTTGACCGTCGATCTGACACGAGTGGGTTAGTACAAGGAGTGAGCCAAAGTGGAATTATTCTAAGTCCAGAAGCTCAAGAGAGATAATTTTTTAAGAAATGTAGACGAGACCCAAAGTCTAGGGTTTGTCGAAGGATCAAAGGTTGTAGCCTTTAACACTTAGATTTTTGAGAAAGCCAAAGTGCAGGAGGAGATCAGATCCGGGCTGTCAGATCAGAGTGTGAGGACCAATAGCCATTGGATCCAGGAAAGGTGCATGAGGTTTAAACCCTTCGAAAGTGTACAAAAGAGTCATGGAAACTCGCAAAATTGATCCTATCCGTTGGTGTTGGGAAGGAAATGTGGCGAAAGATCAAAATTTCACTGATTCGCACGTCGGGGATTTCGAAGGCAAGAGTCGTGGAAACTCACGCAATCCAAACTCATGAAATTGATCCTATCCATTGGTGCTGGGAAGGACACATGGTGAAAGATCATCATTTCGCTGATTCGCACGTCGGAGATTTTGAAGGAAAGAGTCATGGAAACTCACGAAATTGATCCTAGTCATTGGTGCTGGGAAGGACACGTGGTGAAAGATCAACATTTTGCTAATTTTCACATCAAGGATTTCAAAGGCAAGAGTCGTAGAAACTCGCGAAGTCTAGACTTGCGAAATTGAACACATTCATTGGATTACGGGAGGATCATAGACCGTTGATCTAACGTGAGCAAATTTTGGGAATTTAGGTATCGAGAGGAACAAAGAAAGTTGTCTCGAAAAATTCTGAAACGTGAAGTCTTGATTCGAGTGAAAAGTCGTGGGCCGGCGTGGGCCGCCAGACTTACGAGGTAGTTAGCCCAACATTGGCCACTTTGGGAGAATAGAGGTTTAGTAACGCCAAAAATCCTGAAGGTCGGAGTGCTGAAGTTCATCCTAGCCGTTGGCAATAGGAAACACAAGGCGCCAAATCCTTTGCTTTGGGGTTTAGTGTATCGAGGAAAATGGATTGTGTGAGTAAGAACCCCCAAATGCCGAAGTTCTGAAGCACCAAAGTAGTTGCCTATAGTCTTGGTATTAGGTCATCGCATATGGTCCTATGTGAAGGTCACCGAAGGAAAAGGGGCTAGGCCCTGACCTCTCAATTAGAGACCATTAAAAGAAAGGATTCATCCTTGTAAGGAGAACAGAAATTTTATTTATTTCTCGCCCCATCGTGGCTGTGTTACAAAGATTACTCTGCATTAGGGTGGATTCCTCCATTGTTTTGATCTATCCATCTTGGAGACTCTTAGTAAATATGAATGTTGAACACGGGGGGTCTATGCAGTAACTACCACAGATCAGAGAACCATCCTTTGAGTAGTTTGAAGTGTTTGTAGAAACCAATTTAGAGTAGTCAGATACCAAAAGTATAGAATGGCATATTGATTGATTGAGAAGTAATGTCCCCATGCATATATCAAAGGAATATCATTGACACACTTTCCAGTAAGGGATATATTCATTACAGGTTCAAGGATGTATTATATATCAATGGAAATATTTTTTTTCAGTCTAAGAAACAATAATATGTGATGATCAGTTACAACAAATAATCCTTCATGATAATACAGTGACAGATGGGTCATCATTGTGGACAGTTGAGCAATAGAGTTATGGACAGTTTATGACATATGGACAAAGATGGTTTTTGAGATCATTGACAGGTCTAGATAAATATATGACAGAGCATATTTACAAATGGAATCAGTGGAATCGGTGGACAAGTGTAATCAGTTGGTTACAAGAATACAAGTAGTGAAAGGAATAACAAAACAGGGAAAGAGAAACCTTCAACATAAATTATATCATTAGAGGGACATTGTTGAACAATGTGGTTATGGATGTCTAAATAGTGAACATAATAGTCCATGAATATGTGAAGTCAATAAATTTCAAATGTTTTTTATATGTTTCATAGAATTACAAGAGGAAGCACCAATGGGAAAGAAACACTAGAAGAGAGGAAAGGAAACATATAAAGGACTCCCTACATTGATCAACAAGACATCTTGCAGAGAAATAAAGGTTAGAAAAATCATCATAGAAAGAGATCCAAAAAGGAATATCTATATCATGCATACATGGGGAGACATACCATCAGGGGGAGTTATCATTTTTCCCATGCTGTTAAAGGGAGAGAAAGAGAAATATTAGAAAGAGTCAAGTGCATGAAGTTAGAGAAGGATTGTTCAAAAAAAGTATACTTTCAGGGGGAGTCACTCCTTATTATTGATATCAAAAAGAGAAGATAAAATTGGAAATAAACATAAGGACAACAACATGTGAAGAGAAAGAACAAACACATGAAGATAGGGGGAGCATCCCCAAGGAGAGATACCCTATGACATTGATTTCAAAGGGGGAGAGAGAGAGAGAAACATTGATGAGGAGAAATGATCACATGGGGAGCATGAGTATTGGAGTATGAATGTTTCCATCTATGTTGGATAGTTGGTTGTCATTGATTTCAACCCTCAGAGTGTTCAAGATACCTCAAAGTTGTGATCGATATTGATGGTGAGTTAATTTTCATTGATGTCAACAAGAGTGGTTGATGTTAGCAAATGTCTTGGGTGCATTTTATGAAGTCTAAATGAAGCCCCAGAGGTGTGATCATGAGACCCGAAGTGTTTGAAGAATAAGGACATGAAGAGAAAGTAAAAATGCAGGTAACTCATTCATGGATGGACAATACGTATCATGTTGTTTTCGATGATATGTGGTATACCACGTGGTTCCCCACAGTTGAGGGGTTATGGTGAAGTTGGAGGACCCCGAAGAATGATCTAGAATCCCCTAGAAGGTCAACAAGAAGTTACATGTCATTCATTAAGGGTAAAGTAGTTGCAACAAGAATTTAATTAAGGGTAAAGTAGTTGCAACAAGAATTTGATTAAGGGTAAATTGGTTGCAAAAAGAGAGTGTGGGTTAGCCATAAAATAAGGAAAAGGGGTAAAATAGTTACAAGCTAGCCCCTAAAGGAAGTCACTTGGAAAGTATAAACAAGACTTCAAGAGACTCTTATTAACACATTTGAGTACATTGAATATCTATGTTGTAAAGTGGTATGGGTAGGTACTATTGATAGATTTAAATAAATGAGTCTGAGGCAACAAAGTTCAACAAAGAGAGAAGTTGCAAGAGCCAAAGGGACGACGTTGCAATTACTATTCTAGGGTTTTCCTGAGGTTATCTATGAGTTGCAGTGAAGGAAAGTGTGGACATCCACAAGTTGCAGATTCAAAGAAGCACAGACATATGCAAGGTTTAGTGAAGGAAACTGGGGATGTACATAGAAGCAAAGGAAGTAGGGCGTGGATGTACGTGGGTTGTAGTGGAGGAAAGAGTAGATATCTACAAGCAGTAGAGGAGCAAGTCACAAATCTGTGAAAAGGCTTATGAAAGGTTGAGAAGTGATGCTTGTACCATGTTTTTGATGCCCAAGTTGGTTTACTCATTTGTTATATGATACAACATGGTATATACAGGATCAAAGGTATGTTTATGTGTTAGTTTTAAGGATTATTCTTACATTGTTATGGTACATTCTTGAGGCATGTAATGGTAGTAATTGTGCATGGTACACCTTGGTGATGGTATGATACAATGTTATAGGAACATCTTGGATACTTGAAATATATGGTATATGAGTGATATGGCACATGTTTAATGGTATCTCTTGGTACATGGTTTATGGTTGTTGACACATACTTGAGGCACATGGTGTGAGGCATATTCTTGGTATATGTCTAGGTGATATTGGTACATGTTATGGTACAAGTGTTGATGTACATGGTTGATACATGGTATGGTACATGATTGATACTTGGTATGGTGTTGATGTACATGGTTGATGGTTGAGGTACATGGCACGAGTGTTGGTGCATGGTTGATGCACTTGTTTTGGTACAAGTATTAGTGCATGGTTGCTGCACTTGTTGTGGTACATGTTAGGGTACACGATTGATGCTTGGTATGGTACAGGTTGATATTTTGGTACATGATTTGGTACATGCTTGAGACACATATCTTGTGATGGTATGTTGGTGATATTGGTACATGCTTGGTAGAGGCAAGTGTTGGTGATGTTGGAAATCTAGTTGAGAGGTGTTCTTGGTATATGATCTATGTGAGAGGATCTGGTTGAGTATCATTGACATTGACATGTTGGATATAGTGATAGGTTGACAGGTGATAGGTTGATGTGACAATGACAATGACAAATTGGATATAATGACATGTTGACAGGAGACAAGTTGACGTGACAGTGATAGTGACAGATTAGTAACAGGTTGATTGATTCAGTGGTAGCGATCGATTGTCTACATTTATATTTCAGGGTGGCAGGATGGAGCAAGGATAGGGGGTCGTAACCTCCTTCTAGTTGGCACCGGAAAACACAGGGATTTGGAGCTTCCTTTAGTTTGGAGCCTGAGAATCAAGGGATTATAGCCTCCTTCTGGTTGGAGCCACATAATTCAGGGAGTTGTATCTTTCTTCAACTTGGAGCCCATAAATAGGGGTTCATAGCCCCCTTATAGTTGCAGCTAGAGAATTGGGAAGTTGTCTCTTCCAATGAATGCATTCTTTGATATATATAAGAAATAATTTTGTGGTTTTCTCCCATTTGGGTTTCCATATAAACTCTGGTGTATTGTGTTTTTTATTTGATGTTGTTGATGTGATGTTGCTTATGTTTATATGCTCATGATATATTGAATGCAATCATAGATGACACCTTGATGATATATTTTTGATAAGATTGAAGTTTATATATTTTGGTTAAAAGTGGTAAAAGTGCTCATATTGATTCACCCC
>SNQJ01S0015994.1:197052-215322 GCA_010110895.2 Picea sitchensis
TTTCCTGTATTACACCGCGTTCATTTGTGTGATAGTTGCTACGCGTAAGCTAGGTACTAAAAATTTTAATGGCACCACTGCTTCTTCGTCGTAGACTAGTTTGAATGGTGTGTGCCCTATCAAATTTTTGCATGTCGTCCTATCGCCCATAATACTGCTAGTACTTTGAGGTCCCAGTCATTTATGTTGATGTTACAGATCTTTTTCAATGCGTTCTATAGAATTTTGTTGAAGGCTTCTACTGTGCCATTCGCTTGTGGATGATATAGTGTGATTTTCTAGTGGTGAACTTCAAACTCTTCAAGCATCATGTAGATGGTGCTATTTATGAAATGTGTGCCTTGGTCACTCATCAAAACTCTTGGGCACCCAAACCTAGTAATTACTTGTTCAACTAAGAAGTGTGCAGTTGTCTTTGTGCTACAGTCTTTTACTGGTGCGGCTTCAACCCACCTTGTGAGGTATTCTGTCACGGTGATGATGTATCTTGCCCATGTTCTTTTGGTTGGTGGGTTAATTGGTCCCACAAAGTATATTGCCCATTTATGAAATGCCTGTAATTTCACTTGCGGTCGTAATCACCTCTCGTCCCTTCTGTTGGGTTTTCCTACCCTTTGACAGACATTTCATCCCTGACAGTACTCTTTCGAGTCTATGTGAATAGTTGGCCACCATAATCCTGCATGGTAGCTTTTCTTGCATAGTGTCCTCCTGCCAATCTCTTGTGGGATTATGATAAAATTATTGTTCGTTCATGCTCTAACACATATCTTCATAAAATTCTATATGCACCGATTTTATAGAGATGTCCTACGATTAGTTGATAGTCGGCTGCGAGAACTACCAATTTCTTCTTCTACACAGTGGTATATTATTACGGCGCGATACTTGTGCTCAAGTACTAGATGATCTCTGCAAAGTAGTCATCAACATTTTGCATTGAGAATAACTGTGCATCTGGAAATTCGTCTTCTAAGTTCATGGGTTCTTCTCCATTTGTGACCCGTGATAGGTGGTCAGGTCCTCCATTCAGTTTTCTTGGTTTGACTATTACTTCAAAGTCAAATTCTTGAAATAACAGTAACCATCGACAGATTCTCCCCCCCAACACTGGCTTGTTGACTAGGTATTTTAGGGCTGAGTGATCTGTAAACATCCTAAAATGTTTTCCCAATAGGTAGTGTCTAGAATTTTGCAGTGCGTAAACCATAGCTAGGCCTTATCTTTCCGTCATGTTATAATTTTGTTCTAATTCTGATAGTTTTCCGCTTGTGAATGCTATTAGGTGATCCAAGACTCCTGCTCTTGGCTACGCTAATATAGCTCTAAGTTCTATCGTTGATGCATCTACATGCACATGGAATGTCTTTCCCTAGTCTGGAAATACTAATATAGGTGCAGTGACCATCTTTTCCTTTAGAGTATCCAGACCGTGTTGACACTCGTCGTTCCATTGGTACTTTGTATCCTTAACAGTTTTTCCAATGGTGTTATGATCTGCGCATATCCTTTGATGAATTTCCTATAGTATCCTGTGTGCCCTGACGTCACTCGTAGCTGACAGACTATTTTTGGTGCTGGTAAATTAATGATGACTGCCATATTTTTCGGATCGACCAATAGCCCTTGTTTGCATACTATATGGCCCAGTAGTATCCCAAACGGTGTTCCAAATATACATTTCTTTATGTTTAGTGATATCTGACACTGTCTCCATCGTTCTAGCATCAAGTGTAAAACTTCCACATGGTTTTTCAACAGACTATAGACTGTCCAGTCATCCAGGTGTGATTCAAGAAACTGATGGATGAATTCTTTAAATGTTGCAATAACCAGTCTGGAGAATATTGTTGGTGCATTCTTCAGTCCAAATGGCATGACTGTATATTGGTAAGATTACCATTCCATCACGAATGTGGTCTTGTATCTATCCTCTCGTGCTATCTTAATCTGATGGTAGCCTGAGAATCCATCAGTGAATGAGTATACTTCGTGTCCCCCCACATTCTCTAACACTTCATCCGTGAACGGTGTAGGGAATGGATCCTGTAGGCATGCATCATTCAACTTCCTCAAGTTGATGCATATCATAATCCCTCTTCCTTGTTTCTTGTCCTGTACGACCATCGAGCTTATCCATTTTGATTCCTCGGCTGGTTCGATGATGTCGGCTTCGAGCATCTAGTCGATATCCTCTTTGACTTTCTGTTTATATATGGGGTTCAGTCTATATGGTCACTGTCTAATCGGTCTCGCTTTGGGTCTGAAGGGTATATTCACCTCTCCTAGTTCTCTTGCTATACCCTTCATCTCTATAAATGTTCTAGGAAATAAGTCGTTGTAGTCACACAACAACTCTGTGATGCTTTCTACTGTTGGCTCATCCCATTAGTCTCCAATGCTGGCCATTTTGGGATGTTCAATTGTTCCGATGTTAAATTTATTTACCATGATTGGCACAGAAATAACTTCATATTATATGGGTGGTCCCTTCACATCTCTTTCGCCTTTTACTTCTTCAATATAAATGTCATGCAAGTCATTTTCGTCTGGTGCTTCCTCCTGTACATGGTAAAATGAAGTAGTTCCTTGACTGTCTGCTTATTTTGTTGCTGCTCTTTGGTAATAAGTTCTATTTCCAGTTCTTTAATGAATATGATTCCTCTGATCCATTTCTAGGCTGCATCTATGTTGGGGTTCTCATGCTCGAATGAGAAAGTGATGGTAAAGTTATGTTGCAATATAGTCCATGTTGTATTTCCTTTGCGCAATTCCTAATCTGTATACCAGTTCACTGGTATGCCCTCTAAAGTGTGAATGAAGTGGTGAGGCCATTCCTCTAGTGGTGTCATTTTCCACATCGTTTTTCACTCCTCCAAGTGTTTCGCTGGTGTCCCTAGTCCTTTGTATCTTTGTTGTTTGTTGTTTTTTTGTTTTGTGTCGAACCTTATACGCAGTAACTACTTACATTGGTACCAGTTTGTGATAATCTCCTTGTGTGCGCCCCACCATATTGCGGGTGTGGCCTTGAGTGATAAATCCAGTGCTAGTAGCCTATGGTTCTCTAATACTTCATCTTCATATGTGTCAAGAATGTTACCAAATCATTTAGTCTGTGGAAACTGGGTGGTTCTTTGATTTCTATGCCTATCCACCATATTTCCTGGTCTATTCTTGCACATCTTCTCGTGAATACTTCGTGTAGTCTCTTCTGCCAATTTTCTAACCATGTGTTTGAATCTATTGTGCATGAAGTAATGCTCCGCCAACTAAGCACCTCATCTGCAGCTGGTTTTACATAATCCTCCTCGCGCGCAGTTGTTCTGTACAACTAGTTGATCTCCTCTAAGTCCATACAAGTGGGTTTTACGAACCTCTCCACTTCTGATGGATCTAGTGGTGCTATGACCCTGTAATCTCTGGATTCAAATGTTATTTTCCTTGTCTTCAAGTTAATTATGGTATGGTTGTCAAATGTCCAATCCAGACCGAGTAGTGTTGGGTACGGTGTTGTGCCATCTACTATTTCGATGACTTCAAAGTTTGCTTTAGTGCACACTCCATCAAGATCTATTGTTACTCCTTTCACTCTTCCTATTGGTAGGACCCTATGTTGGTTTGCTAGTTTTAATTGGACATTTGATTATCCCAATGTTGGCTCTCCAATACATTGCCAGGTTTTCTTGGGTAGCACATTCACTTCGGATCCTAGGTCCAGTATGATGTCTCCCATATTGAAATCCCAAATGTTAGCATTCAGTCCAAATTCCCTACTTGTTCTTTTTCTTGTGTGTAGATGATTGACAGTTTTCGGTTCTAGCTTTTGTTTCATCTCGCTGCTACATTTCTCTAGGATGTTTTGCAATATTTTCACAGATGAAGGATCACTTAACATTTTTATGCATGATTGCAAAAATTCTTTGATAGTAATTACTTGTCCCTTGGGTGGAATTTCGTTGGTATGATCCAATGATGGAGACATTTCATATTTTGGGGCTGCATGGACTGGTTTCCCAGTGGAAGTCGACACTGTGTCCACCTTATGAAATTCTTGCCTGGCTTCCTTAAAAGTCTCCTTTTCTTTAGGCATGTCAAACTGCTTTCTTGTTTCAGTCTTCTTCTTTACCCATTGGTTATGTAGGAGTTCCTGTCGAACTGCATCTTTTCCTGTCTTCGTTCCTCCATAGGTGACTATATTGATGTTCCATCCATCCTCCCTTTCTTTGGCTGAAATCCATTGAACATTCTGGTTGTTCTGGTTCCTATTTTCCTGGATCTTTACTAATAGTGTCAGACATTCCTCTGTCTTGTGATCCGATGTGAGACAATACATACAAGTTTCTGGTGGCAGTGGGCATTCCCGTGCATAATGTCTTGATTGCTGACAGTTGTGACATGTGACTGGTCCTATTCCATGTCTGAAACCTCCTCTGGATTGTCCTCCTCCTTGATAGCCTACTTGGTCCCCTCTTGGTGTGTTGTATTGTGGTGCCTGATTATACTGCGTACTGGGGTTGCGTCGGGTTGTACTACAGTTGTGCATTATTGTATGGTTGTTGCGTAGTATTGTACTAATGCTGTACAATGTTGTATGGAGCTGAGGCTTGATTGAACTATGGTGTTGCTTGCATAGTCATCATTTTGGCCTATACCTTGTATGTGTCTGATGTTCTTTCTCACATCAGCTCCATAGTTCTGCAATCTTTGTTGTCGTGGCCCACTAACTTACAAAAGGTGCAATAAGAATTCTTTGGAACTGTCTGGTACTTTTGCATCATTGTGCAATGATTAGGGTCATGACCCGGTTTCTTGCATATTTCGCACCATAATCCTCCCTGTGGTAGTGGGTTTGGCATGCTTGTTGCCATATATTGCACGAATGTTGGACATTCATTCTTGTGGTGTCCTTTCATCCTACATGTGGTGCACCAAACGAMTTCTCATTTGTCCTTGTTCTTATTCTGGTTCAACTGAAATGTTAGATTCTTCAAATCCTCCTTCAATTCTTCAATAGCTGGGTTTGYCTRTTGGTACTGGTTCTCTTCCAGCTACAAGGATGCCTATAGAGCCTTGGCCTGCGTCTGAAACTTTTGYTGTCATAAGGGATATTTTAGGTGTTGGGGTAGTGACTTGACAAACAGGTGTTGGTGYTGCATCTCAGTCATAAGGTATTTTAACTTCCCCTTCAGTTGCTTGAATCTCTAGTCAATCTCCCATATAGTCTCTCCTGGTTTCTATCTTATCTCGATCATCTCGTTCATGTATTGATCCTCTAASMTCAGCTTTTGGAAATCATTAATCAATAGCTTCTTAATGTCTGYCAGTGTCCTCATCRTCCTAGGGGCAYTGTTCGTGTCTAGACTCATGTACCAGTCTAGTGCGCGGTCTCTTAGCATGATCGCTAGCTGTGCGAGTTTGGTATCTTCATCAATGACTTGTTTTGCCTCCCAGATCTTTGCACAAATGAACAAATGCTTCTCAAGGTCTTCTGTTGCTTCTCCTCGAAATTCTAGTAATCTAATAGTGGGATCGTGTCCTACCATTTTAAATATTGAACTGCTACCCCCACCACGTAGTGTAGATACTTGACGAGTACTTCCTAAACTGGCTCCTCCAGTTGTTTCTCCTGCGGTAGATGTACTTCTTGCTATCGGACTTCCTCCGAACTTCGGTTGTCTAAACGGTGGTGTTCTCTTTGGTGTATTGGTCGCACATGGGTTTATGGGTTCCACACTAACATTAATATGGAAAGGATGGTTGCCTTCTCCTCCTATTCTTGGGCCTCTTGTTTTCTGCTCATAGGTTGCGTGCAGGATTTCCTCAATCTGCTCCACATCCAGGATATCCTCTACCTCTTCCTCATCGCTTTCCAAGCCATCCCTCATGGCTATGACTCTCTTCTTGGTATTCACCTTATATTGGTAGGGTACTGCGCTACGCGTCGTTCCTGATGACGCCAAGATCCACTTAAGCTAGTCGTCATCCATCAAGATAGGGTCCAAGAGTTCCTCCTCCTTCTTTCCTTTATCCTCACCTTCTTCCATTTCTCCTCTATCTGTCAGTGATTCCCCCCTTACCCCATGCACACAGGGAAGTCTAGTTGTTTGATTCCATTGTCATTACACCTTTTTTATATAGCAATATTTTAATAGAAGTATGGAGTGATCGAATGTACCTTCCTCGGGGGCTATGTAGAAATTATTGCTCTGCTGCATTGTATGACTTCACTGTGTCGACTGCAAACTTTGTGATGAAGCCTACCACAATACTGTCAAGCCAAAAGTCGACTGCGTGGGTAAATTTGTTGTTCACCTGCTGTAACTGCTCAACCTGTACTGGGGTCCAATCTAGCTGTCGGGTCCGGTTCGTCGCATGGTTATCTTTCAACCTTAGTATCCACTCCTGTAGTAGGTGGGGAAAAAAAAAAAGACTTTGTGTAAATATGTAAACACATATTTATCCAGATATTTGCGAGGTGTGATGCTAGGGTTTCTATTGTCTTTCTGGGCAAACTCTAGCTCTTTAGTTCTCAACCAGCCTTCGATTTCTGCTTTCGTGGGGTTCCACAGTCTCAACATTCCCTTCTAATAGCTCAATGGTCTTCTGATTTCACTCATTATTTTCTCATGCATTCTATCTCATCTACTTAGTCCTCTCTTGTTCCTCTTAACACGACAACAGAACCATTTGTTGGTTTAATGAACAACTCTTCCCTACCACCTGCGTTTTTGACCCAGGTTTCATATCTTTCAGGGTACCAACAAAGCCTAAAACTATTGCCCCTTCTGGTAAACCAAAAGGCAACACAGTACACAAAATGCACTGTGCAGTCTCACCCAAGATGGCTTTAATTGGGTGGCTGTAAGACTTAGGTGTTTACATCCTAGGATTGAGCAAGAGATATGGAATATATACTCTGAACCATTTATTATAAATCGTGTTACAAACTATTATTATTCTCTTTTATATTTTAACTTCCATGGAATCTTTTCTTGATATCCTAGCAACAATTAACCAAGCAATATAATAACTCATTCATTCATTACATACAACATTTAACTACTAAAAGTTGTTGGGTATGTGTTATATTCTTTGCATGTGTGTGTGTGGGCATGTCAGATATGACAACTGTGTTTGACAATCCCTTGCACTAGTGTTTTGCATGTACCAAGTGCATTGGGTGCTTTCCTAGGGGGGTCCCAGGGGGGGGCAGGTATGCCCCCCCTGGTTACGTGCAACACCTCGAATTTTTTTTGGGGGCGGTTATTTACTATTTTTAATGGATTTTGCTATTTTTAGCGGTTTTGTAAATTAATCCCAGATTAAGGGATTAGGGTTTTGGTATCTATGGAATACCCAAAAACATTGTATATATTACATGGTGAATGGTGAAATTCGATATAATGAATATAAGAAAGGTTTTCCCAGTTGAGGGTTTCCGGTATAAAATCTCTGTGTACTCTGTGTATGAGCCATTGATTAATTTATGTCTTGCTTAAGAATCTATATGCATTTCTTTACTTCGAAGTTTTAAAACTTACAAAAGTATGATGAATATATGCATGCATTCATCACATTACATAGGTATTACCATGGTTCACCCCCTCCTAGGCTACACCCACAAATATTTGGCTCTTGTCTCTCTTATTATGGTAGTTCTGCAATTATCGCGCTGCGCGATTACAAATCTCCTTAGATGGGTAAGATCTATATGAGGTGAACTAGATCACACTAGGCTCCTCATCCTATGATCTAATCCTCAGGATATACCTTCTCTCTTCTACTCTAGTTCAGCTGCTTTACAAAAGTAGTTCATCTAATCAAAACATTACATACCATATCAACCTCTACAAAAGTAGTGAATCGACCCCCCTATGATACTTGTGTATCTATATTTATATCTATCGGACTCTTCATCAATTTACACAAAACCTTACAAAAACCCTAACGCTACTGTCGTTAGGTCTTCCTTCTCTCCATGCATGCTTTGCTTCCTTCTAAATTTCACCTCCTTTCATGCACAAGTGTTATGCTTCTTACCAGTTTTCGCTTTCATCTTGCACACTTTATTTCCCATGATTTCTCTTCCAGTTTTCATTCTTCTTTGTGCACGCTTTCTTTCCCACTTCGGACTGCTTCTAACAACATCCGTTAGCGGATTTTTTCTTTTGTTGAGTTGTCCATGATCCATATTCTTTGTTGATCTATCTCCATTGATATTCTCATTCAACGACTCGCTTTCCCTTACTTCACTCCTTCTTTTCCACTTCTTTGGCCACTTCGACCCATTCTCAGTCATTATGCCTTCCGCGTGGTTCTTACTTCACCTTTATTCCTTAATATTTACTTTCTTCCATAACCAAGGGCCAATAGGCCCCCAACACTCACATGTGACTCATCCCAAGTCACTGCAAGACTGAACCTTTTGTTTCACTTCGACTTCAGACTGTGTGGAGCAACCTATATTTTCTGCTCTGTCCCTCCCCTCCTTTTACAGACTGTCTTTTCTGTGTTTGGTACCCAGTTTCAACTACACCTGGTACCTAGACCCTTATGCTAATTATTTTACTGAGAGTTGCGAGGAAGATGGTTGTTATAGCACAATTTCAACCGGCTCCCATTTACCAAATCTTCTTTCCATTCTCCATTCAAGGTATTCAACTGCGCATCTCTTCCTTCTGTGATGTAGGCAACCTCAAATGGTCCTATCCAATGTGTCTGAAACTTCCCTGGGTGCTTCATGAACTTGTTGTCATATACCAATACCAAATCTCCTTGCTTGAATGCTTTTCTCTTGATGTGTTTGTCATGGTAAGCCTTTTCTCTTTCTTTCTGTATCTACTGATGAAATCCTACAATAAACTTGTCTTCTTCTAGTTCTACCAACTGTGAAAGCCTGTCTTGTATTGTGCATGTGTCATCCATACCTGTAAATGTTGCAATTATTAAGCTAGGAACCAAGTATTCCATAGGTACCACTGCTTCCAAGCCATATACTAACTTAAAGGGAGTCTGCATTGTCAACTTCCTGCAAGTGGTTCGATATGCCCATAGTACTACTGGAATTATTAAATCCCAATCATCTATGTTCACACTACAAATATTCATCAACGTTGTCTCCAATATACTATTAAAAGCTTCGGTTGTACCATTCGCTTATGGGTGGTAAGGTGTGCTCTTCTAATGGTGAACTTCAAATTCCTGAGTCAAGGCTTCAATAGTTATGTTGATGAAGTGTGTGCCTTGATCACTCATGAGGATCTTCGGGCATCCAAACCTTGTTATGATGTCCTCAAATATGAACTGCATAGATGTAGTTGCACTATAGTCCCTAACTTCTCTTGATTTTTCCCATCTGGTCAAATACTCTGTCGCAGTGATAATGTATCTCACTCCTGTGCACTTTCTTGGTGGGTTAATAGGTCCCACAAAATCAATGGCCCATTTCTCAAATGCCTGTAAAGTTAGCTAAGGTGTTAAAGGAATCTCATCTCTTCTGGAAGGTTTCCCAACTCTTTGGCATACATTGCAGGATCTGTAGTATTCCTTAGCATCTTTGTGTAAAGTGGGCCACCAGAGGCCAGTTGTAAGAACCTTATGCATTGCTTCTTTTCCTACATAGTGTCCTCCTACGATGCCTTCATGTGATTCTGCTAGAATCAATGGTCTTCCTACCTCCATAACACATCTCCTTGAGATCTCATTGGGTCCCATCTTATATAGTTGTTCAACTATAAGTGAAAAAATATGCAACATGATCTACTAGTTGTTTCTTCTGGATGACTGTGTAATCATGAGGTACCATTTTTGTGGACAAGAAATGAACTATCTCGACGAAGTGATCATCGAATTTCATGATGTCCAACACCTATGCATATGGTAGTGTATCCTCCAGACTAGTAGGTTACTCTCCATGTTCTAATATGGACAAGTGATTAGGTCCCTTGTTCATTCTTCCTGGCTTGACCAAAATCTCAAAATCGTATTCCTGGAATAACAATAGCCATCTGCATATTATTCCCMCCAACACTGGCTTGTTGAMTAAGTATTTCAATGCAGAGTGATCAGTAAACATCTTAAAGTTCCCTCCCAACAAGTGTGTCAAAACTTCTACAATGCATAYACCATGGATAAACCTTCTCTTTCAGTAGTGGTGTAATTTATCGTAGCTGTAGAGAAATTCCTGTTAGCAAAGGATAGAAKATGGTCAATATAYCATGTTCTTGTTTGTGCTAACACTACTCCTAATGCAATAGAYGAAGCATCGACATGYACATGGGATTCCTTACTCCAGTCTGGGAAAACCAAGATAGGCACAGTGACCATCTTTTATTTTCGTGTGTCGAAGCTCTGCTGACATTCCTCTGACCATTGAAACTGGCAATCTTTCTTTAAAAKATTCTACATGGGTGTTRTTATCTATGCATAGCCCTTAATGAACTTTCTGMAACATCCAGTATGACCCAACATAGTGCACAACTGTCTAAYGAAAGTAGGGGGAGGTATATTAACAATGATGGCAATCTTGGAAGGATCTACCAACAACCCCTGCTTACACACAATATTCCCTAGCAGCACTCCAAAGAGTAAAAAGAAGATACACTTCTTCAAGTTCAGGGAAATCTGACATTTCCTACACTTATCCAACATCAATGTTAAACATTCAATATGGTCTTTCAATAAGCTAAAAATAGTCCAATCATCAAAACAGGATTCCAAAAATTTATGTAAAAACTCCTTGAATGCTTCGACCACCACCCTGGAAAAGATGGTTGGTGCATTCTACAATACAAAAGGCATCACTGTGTACTGGAAAGAACCCCATTCTGTTGCAAATGTGGTCTTATGGCGATCTTCCTTAGCAATCTCGATCTGGTGATAACCTGAAAATCCATCTATGAAAGAGTAAACTTCCTGTCCTCCTACATTGTCTAGAACTTCATTAGTAAAGGGTGTAGGGAAGGGGTCATGTAGGCATGCATCATTCAGTTTCCTTAGATCTACACAAATCCTAATTTCTCTTGTCTTCTTATCCTGGACCACCATAGGGATAATCCATATTGATTCTTCAACAGGTTCTATGATTCCTGCTTCCATCATTCTGTCTAATTCAACCTTGACTTTCTTCTTATATTTGGGATTCAGTCTGTAGGGTCTCTGCTTGACTAGACTTGCATTTGGTTTCAAGGGTATCTTCATTTCTCCCATGGGCCCTTTAATGCCTTTCATGTCGATGAAATTGGTTGGAAGCAAGTCCTAATATTCATGCAGTAATTCTATGATTTTATCAATAGTGGCATCATCCCAATAATCTCCAATGTTTTCCAGCTTAGGTGCTTGCTCTGTTCCAATATTAACTTTCCTGATTTTGATTGGTTTTCCAATGAAAGGTAGTTCAACCCCTGGCCCTTCTATGTCTCTTTGTCCTTCAGTTTCTACGATGTTCACCTTCCTAGGATCATTGTCTTCATCAACATTGATATTGTAACAACCCTATAATTTCCGAAGAGGTGTAGTCCATTCATCTTCTTCTTGCTCCAAAGGAAGGTTAGGTGCCTCCTCAAAGACTTTCTGTCTTACAAATTGTAATGCCTGATCTACTGTGGGGTGATGAATTTCAAATAAAAATGTAGCTACAAAGTTTTGAGTCATACCATGCCAATCTATAGTGGTGAGTCATAGTTCTTCTTGAAGATACCAATAGATAGGCGTTGTGTCCAAAGTGTTAATGAATTTATGCACCCATTGTTCTTGAGGAATGTTTCTCTAGGCCTCCTCACAACTTCGCACATGGTCCTTTGGACAACTCTAACCCGTGTATCGAACTTTGCACCCTTTGACTTGGTCTGAAAAGCATTTTATCATCAAAGTGCAACATTGCACCCACTCCATGATGTTCTTCTTGTGTGTTACCCACCATCTTGTTGGCATTGATTTCAAGGCTTTGTCTAGTGCCAACAACCTCTGTTGTTCTGGTACAATTTCTTCAAATTCCAATAAGAATGTTTCTAAATGATTTAAACCATCGAACGTGGGTAGGTTACTTACTTCTATGCCAATCCAACAAACATCCCAGGTCAATCTGGCACATCTTTCCGTAGAGATTTCATACATCCTGTTCTTCCAATTCTCTAGTGCTTCTTCTGAAGCTGATGAGCATGCGCTTTCGATTTGCCAGCTTAAATTTCCATCTGTCGTAGGATTAATGTAATCATGTTTTATTTCTGTCAATTTATATATGTTCTCAAGTTCATAAGCACGATCTTCTTCATTGATGGGTTTTTTGTATCTGCAACCCTCTTCAGGATCAATAGGCACAATGACCCTAAGGCCATCACCTTCAAATGTCATTCTTATTTTCTTTAAGTCAACAACAGTCAAGTTGTTGAAATCCCAATCGATGCCCAACAACTCAGGATAAGGACAACTATCATCAACTATTTCAATTACTTTGAAGTCTGCAAATGTCCTCACCCCATCGATGTCCACAAGGACATGCTCCAATATTCCAAAGGGGATTACTACCTGCTAATTAACCATCCTGAGCCTGATAGGGGAATAAATCAAATTAGGTTTTCCCATCAATGCCCAGGTCTACTTCGTCATAACGTTGACTTATAAGCCTAAGTTGAGGACCACATAATCTATGTCATAATCTCTGATCTAAGCATTACAGTGTAGTTCCTTGTTTTTCCTTCTCTTTCTAGATACTTGGTGTACTGATCTACCCTCCCTATCTCATACTATCTGATCAAGTGTTGTAGTTATTTCACAACTCTTTCATCTTTAATAAAATCAATGAACGTATATAAGAAACTGACAAGATTGATTACCTCTCTTCCATCTCCAGGCGCAACTGACTGATCGAATGCCAGATGCATTCCACATTCTCTCAATCCTGGCTATGTTTTTGATGAAGAATCCCGATCTCTTCCAAATTCTCTTTTTGCCTCTTCAAATGTCTGCTTTTCTTTCTTTGGATCAAACACTTGTGTTTTCTTTGCATCTCTTCTAACCCTTGATCCCTCTGTATTATTTTCTAGTGTCACCCTATATTCTCTTATAAAAATGCCTCCTCTAGTGATAACAATGACTCTGGGATCCACTCCACGAGGTTCTGCTAAGATTATTTTTACTTACTCATTTCCTCCCCATCTCTCCTAAAGTTTGGCTAGCAGTACTGGACAATCTTCGATAACATGTTCAAATGAGTTGCAGTAGATACAAGTGGTACAAGGGTTCTGATAGTCCCTTGCCAAGTGACCTGGTTGGGTGCAGTTATAACAAATGCTCTGACCTTGACCTCGAACCATGCCTCCTCCTCATCCTCTTCCTCTAAATCCACCACAAGGATTGAATTTTTCTCTTCCTAGGGAGTTAAACTGCATATAAGTTCCCTCCTGCTACATCTCTCCTTGAATCCTATATGTATCTCTTGACCTTTCATGCAAGAGGTCATAATCCATACAATCATTCTCATCATGCCCCATAGATTTACAAAATGTGCAGTAAAGTTTGGTAGGTGTCTGGACATATTTTTGCATGTAATAAAATTCACCAAGGCGATGACTATTTCTACATACCTAGCACTAGGGTAGAGTAACCTGCTTCAAAGGGCTCAGAGCTCCAGAGGCCAAGTGCTCATTAAACAGGGGAAAATTATCCTTTTCATGGCCCTCTGACTTGCATCTGATACACCAGATGTCTTCTCTTTTATCTTTTCCATTGTCTTTCTTCATATCTTCGACCTACAGAGATAGGCTAGTTAGCTGACTCAAAATTTCTCATACCTGAGCTGGATTCTCCTATAGGGGTTTATTCTATTTTCATGGTGATACCCAAAGCCTCAGCCTTCAAAGTGACCTTTTGTTTCATTAAAGGAACTCTGATGTGTGGCAAGAGGGCAGAAATGAACCATTCCTTATTCTTCTTATCTGGAATTTGAAAAATTAAACGGCATGTCAAGGTCTTAAACCTCTTATCAAACTCCCAAACAGGTTCAACTATTCTCTGCTTGATTTATTTCAATTCTATAATTCACTATGACTCCAAATTGGGTTTCTTGAATTCTTCACTCAATGTAGTCTTGATATCGTTTAGCAATTTAGGTTGTGCAACTCCTTTAACAAACTCCATGTACCAACTCAGTGCACGGTCTCTCAAGGTAGTACTAAACTGATCTCTCTTAACAACTTCATCATTGAATTGCTTAATACTCCATACAACTTTGCATAAAAACCAATGCTAATCAGGATCTTCATATCCATCTCCTCTAAAGATAGGTAACCTCATTTCATCTGCCATAGATCTTCCTAGGTTTCTGGACTTAGTATGTGTTGAACTACTGGTAATAATGCTCTGGGTGCTCTGATAGATCTGACTACTCTGGTTACTTAACGCTGCTAAAAAAATAGGACGAGTAATAGTACTTACTTCAACAGTCGGCGCAATTCATGAAGTCTCTAATTATTCTCGGTGAGGTTCTTCAGTATTCCCTTCCTCTACCCTAGCGGACTCTGAATGTTCCTCATTCAATAACTCTTCTTCTTCTCCACGGTATAACCCTTTGTCTTGTGCTAGTGGTTCGTGATTTGGCTCAAACAAGTTCACTAGAGGAACCTCTCTAAAGGTCCTCCCACTGCGCGTATTTCCAACCTTTGTGTCATTGTCGCTGTCTAAGTTCTTGAACATTAGATTTTCAATCTGACCAACTACTGTATCCTCAAGATGTTCTTCTCATGCAATAACATCGTGATCTTCAACTTCAAAAAGTGTAAAATTTTTCCTCTAGGTCCCTTAAAGAAATATCCCTCTGCTTGGCTATATGACTCTACTCTGTCAATAGAAAAATCGATAATGTACCCTCCAATGGTGTTATCAAACCAGTGATCTATTGATCTTGACATGACGTTATCAACTCTCTTGACCTTCTTGATCAACATCGACATCCAAACCACAGGTGGTATAGATCTGATTTCAAACTGGGTATCTGCTAATCTGGCTAACCACTCGTATAACTCCTTATGAATTCCTCCAAAGAAAATATCATGTATATCAGTAAAGATATACCTTCCCAACCAGTCTTCTGTACTAAGCTTAGGTTTCTTGTTTTGGGCTTCAATGAAGTCCTTTTCTTATTCTTCTATCCACTTCTCAATATCTATCTTTGATGGAAACGACCATGACATTCCCTTAAGAAGATCTTGATCCCGATAATGGAACCATTTGTTGGCACAGGGGCAGACCTAAGGTTCAACTCTAGCAGTGCACCAACAAGCCCTAACTACTGACCCTTTCGACAACACTTGTGGAGTAGATGCAGTCTCACCCGAAGTAGAAATAGGGGGTTGCAAGACACATGTGTCTACAACTAGGGGAAATGTAAGATGGATCCATGGAAACAACACATGGAGATCTAGATATCCTTTACCTCACTTAAACCTACTTCGCAAGTGATATCTTAGATTTATCACAACAATGCATCAAAAATATAAAAGATGGAAAATAACACAACATCAATCACACATAACAAGAAGATATATGTGGTTCACCCTCTCCCTAGGGCTACACCCACAAAACTGTGTTTCTTGATATATTAAGTGAAAACATAAAATTCTATCTGATCACTTAGCTTGCATATCTCTTTCTCTCCTTCTCTCTCTTTCTCTCCTCTCCCTACGCACCTGCAGGGTTGATCTTCACACCCAACTGAGTATATTACAATACAGACTCTCTACAATATCTTGTCTCTCTCTCACACACAACAAATACACTCAACAACCAACAACCCTCTTCTCTCATCTAGATCTTTATTTATACATTACAATTACTCTCGGATAACCTTAGACCGCAGTCTAAGTGTTAAAACCCTAAGTGCCAAAACCCTAAGTGACTAAAACCCTAGGTCCACTTGGCTCATGTTTTCAAGGCTTCTCTAGCCTGTCTTTCCTTCTTCCCCATGAGGTGGTCCAATCATATGTTGGTGGCTTTTTTTGTTTGCAGATTTGTCCACGATCCATCTTCTTTGTTGATCTGTCTCCCTTTATTTTCTCGTTCAATGACTCTCTTTCCCTTAATTCACTCCTTATTTTCTTCTTCTTTGGCCACTTCGACCCATTCTCAGTCACTATGCCTTCCGCACAGTTCATACTTTGTCTTTCTTCCTTAATCTTCTCTTTCTTCCATAACCAAGGGACAACCAATTTCAAGGGCCTATTTAGAATTAAATATGCAAACCACCAGTTTCAATCTTCTTCAACAAGATGAAAATGTATCACACTTAACCTTCCTCCTTAGCCCAAATAATTCAAAAAAGAGTGTGTAATTTTTTGCCATAATTATTGATAAATTTTGATGTTTTTGTATAATTCTACTAATAATAATAATAATCTTGTTTTAAAGTCACTAAAAGTAAATTTTTATCGACATTATTAATCATGTCCTTGTATTAATAGATGCATGAATGTGTGTGTAGAACAAATTTTAAAAGGAACATAGAAAATACATTGTACCAGGACTAGACATGGGAAACGTCAATGACCTCTCATGAATGGGGACAATGTTGAAATTTTCACAAACTATTTATGTATGCACTAAAATTTGACATGGATAGACTATTTGCATGTCTTAACAATATGGGAGGGTTTCCGGACTCAAGGATGACTCACACACCCACTTTTTTCCATCATCAAATCATCATGTAAACCATAAACCCTATTTTTATTTTCTTGACAGTTCATTCTTATCCCAAAGAAGTTTTTGTGTATTGAAAACAAAATAAAATCACACTCTTTACTCTTATTCATGCTAAGAACAAATGTCAAGGGCCTGTTTAGAATTAAATTTTCAAACCACCATTTCAATCTTCATCAACAAGATAAAAAATTATCACACTTAATCTTCCTCCTAAGCCCAAATAATTCAAAAAAGAGTGTGTATTTTTTTCCATAATTGTTGATAAAATTTTGATGTTTTTTTATAATTCTACTACTACTATTAATAATCTAGTTTTAAGGTCACTATAAGTACTTGTTATCGACATTATTACATCATGTCCTTACARTACTAGATGCGAGAATGTGTGTGTCGAGCRAATTTTAAAAGGATCAATGAAAATAAATTGTACTAGGACTAGACATGGGCAACGTCGGTGACCTGTCATGAATGGCAACAATGTTGAAATTTTCACAAATTGTTTATGTATGCACTGAAATTTGACATGGATAGAMTATTCACATGCCTTAAYGATATGGGAGGGTTTCTAGACTCAAATATGACTCACACACCCACTTGTTTCCATCATTAATTCAACATGTAAACCATAAAACCTATTTTTAATTTCTTTCAAAGTACACAAATTGGGTGACACAAGTTCATTGCCTTGATAGTTCACTTCTATCCCAGAGAAGTTTTTGTGTTTTGAAAACACAAAAAAATCACACTCCTTACTCTTATTCATGCTAAGAACATATGTCAAGGGCCTATTTAGAATTAAATATGAAAACCACCAGTTTCAATCTTCTTCAACAAGATACACATCGTCATGGTCGTGCTCTTGGGTATAGTGTGCTCACTTGAGTAACTAGTGGAAATTTACATGGGTTTTCTAGAACAACCACTTGGGTATGTGTTGTGCCTTTCATTGTGAACTAGGGGGGAATTTATATGATTCTTTGGTTTCCATATACTTGCAACTTTTTTTATAAAATCCCATGGAGAGGAAGGCCAATACAGACTATAGTTACCAGGGTAGCTCCATAAGTTCATTAGTTCACAAATGCCAAGGATGAACCTAATAAGGAACCTGATGAAGGAAGAAGAGAATTCGATGAATGAAGAGGGCTAAAAAATATATTGAGATGAAGGAAGAGGGCTATAAAATAAATTGAGATAATTTAGTAGGCACTGGATCCGATTGTCGAAGTAAAAGGGTTTTAAATACCAAATAATGTCTTGACCTTAGGTTTGGAAAATAACTTGAAAAAACCTCAAGGAACTCAAACAAATTTGTAACATTACTCAAAAATACCTATTATAGGACCAAAACACTATTCAATGTAGCCCAAAAATGAAAAAAAAGTGACCCCTAGGGGAAACGATGGAAAATATTCCTACTCCATATTTTCATATCATTTTGTTATTGAAATTTTTGTTCTAGTGGAAATTTTCCGAATCCTTATGGATTCTAAGATATAAAATTACATTAAAATGGGTAAAAGTGGTGATTAGTTGTCATTTTGAAGGAGACATATAAGATGAATATTGAAACAA
>SNQJ01S0015995.1:27737-54757 GCA_010110895.2 Picea sitchensis
AATAAGTAATATGCATAGGGATATAACCATTGCATTCAATGGTGATGAGTTGGAGGTGTTATGTTCTTACAAATAAGACATTAAATTTGATTCTATTTATAACTAGAATTCTTATCTCTAATTTGAAACATGAAAGCTCTCTATTTTATGCAATAAAAATGTAGACAAATTTCTCTTCTAGTTGAAAATTAAGGAATCTTTTCTTCATAAAATTGGTATAAACAATATTGTTGCACAATAGTCTAATTATATGGGGTTTACACCTCTCAAAAGAATATTAAGAGAAAGTTGGGAAAGATCAAAAATATTTTTTATTAGAAGAAATAAAATATAACATATAAATCATTTACTCTATTATGATGGGGAGTAATCCCCCACTAACTAGGGTGAAAGAAATGGTAGAGAAAACAAAGATACTACACCTATATTTCCAAATTATGTAGATCAATGAAAGAAATAATGTATGAAGAAAAATATATATGACTAGGTGGATAACCCCTTTTAGTTGTATTTCAAAAGTAACCTTTATATAGTCCGGAATGCTCCAATCTTCTCTTCAAATTTGCACATAATGAGAAACAAAACCTTCCTCGTACAATCAAGTATATAAATGAAATAAATAACTATTTATAACTGATTAAACATAATTGGTTATCAGGTAACCAATTCCTTCGTAAATCATGTAATCAATAATGATGAACAAAATGAATTGCACACTACATTTTTTGTTGGGGGGGGGGGAGTGAAATATTTATATTAAATAAAAATTATAACAATAATCTAATACCCAAATCTACCTCTACAACATTCATCACTAGAACCAAGGTTCTTCCTCACCTCGAAGGACAAATCTGAAATTTGTGAAAAAGAGACAAATCCAGAAAAAAAGGGTTTCTACAAAAGCGAATGATCATAAAAATACAATGTTAAATTTGCAATGCAATACTCTAGCATAATGATACTAATATGGCTAGTTTACCCTTCTCCAACATATGAAGTTTATTTATACTCTTAGAAATTGGTTAAGTTCATTGGAAATGAAAATTAAGTTTTGGAATGCATACATGCCTTTTTTTAAAGGAAGGCACACATGGTATGTTTGTTTCATTAATGAAAAGTGTGTATACACACTAAAAATATGTTTTCTACCACTTTGAGTGGAGAAAATATATTGAACTATAAATATCTTTGCCAAAAGAGTCATTAATGATCCATTATGAATTAATAATTACATAATAGATACCTCGTATATATGAGGTCATAAAGGAAGCTCATGGCTGAAATACATTATAATAATGCAAAGGAATCAAAGAAGTCGAACCAAGTGGAGTTTAGATAAATCATGATCATAAAGGTACTTGCAAACAAAACCAAAGTATCATATTACTATCTTCCCCAAAATTGGTATACCCATGCTTAGGTAAAAAGACCAACATGGAAATGAAATCATGTACAGTTTGGATCCATGATGTCTATATAGAATGCATAATCATGAACATGAAAAATTACATAGTGGATCTATGCCAAATACAAATCATAGCCATGACCAACTACAAAATGGATCCATGTCTCAGTGTACATCATAAGAACCACTGGAACTGAGTGAAAGTTCAAACTAGTTCTCCAAAATGAGACCATTGTCATAAAGGTAAGAGGTACAATATGTTAAACTTAAGAAATAGAATAATAATGATATGTTACTAAACCCAAGGTCATCAATACAAATCTATTAAATGCACAAATCTACACCATGTTAATAAATGATATGTTGTTGGACATGGGTGAAACATTTTGATTATTGTTCATTGATGTATATCATTAAAAAATATGAGACCACACACCAATAATGATAATGGGTGTCAAAGTACATAGTACATTCTAGCAATTGTGAATAGATGTGATCAAATCAAACACCCATAGAATCCATCAAGACACACTAGTATATTCCCATTGTCAATAGCAAGGGAACCTACCACTAATGACTACAATCCTCATGGTAGTATACAAAGTCATGAAATATTGTTCCCAAATAAAATCAATCAATGTCAATAGGAAGAGATCCACTTGAAGGATGAAATTAAGGAATTCCTCATTAACTGACATGAGAAGACATGAAGAATATGATATGGTTTGAAGATCTTGGATGAAAACTTGAAGGAACACACCACCGAGTGCATCTCTTTCATTCACTAGATGAAAATGGAATATGAGAAAGACTCTATGAGAAAAAATGAATGATGAAAGTTGTTCATAGAAGTAAGGAATTCCACCATTGATGAAAATGGGAAACATGGTACAACACAAATCCCACTATGAGAGTAAAGGTTTTACCATCGAACATAGTGGAAAACCACTTAGTTAGCATCCAATGATGACATGTCATATGAGAAGCACAAGGTAGCCTAACAATGATGAAAGTAAGTCCCAAGTTTCTATTTACTCTAAGTCTACCATAGCACTATATTGCAGTCAATAAGAAAATACTCGCTAGTGAGAAGGAACTAGTGATTCATGTCACAATAGCACAAACAACATAAAGGTTATGTAGACAAAACTAAGAACAAATTGACAAGAAGGAAGGTTGACATGAATGGTCAAGAAATATGAGGAATGGATGACACAAGATTAAATACTTCCCTTGAACATAAGCATGACATAATGGTGACATCGAAAACAATTAATGACAAAAGGGACTAATGATATAAATCAACAATGCAGGAGTCATTGACAAATTCTCCATAACGATTGGAAGAATAACCAACCAGAGGAGTAATTAAATAAAAAATCACGTGTCATCTTTTAAGTCAATGCTAAGAACCAATTTTTAAAGGATAAATATGACACAATTTCCTTGTTCATGGGTGACATAACTAGAATGTTGCTACATACATGAGGATTATAAAGATCTGAATTCTTCCCCCCTTTCTTTTTATAAATATTTTATTTTTTCTATTTTTCATATTATAAAGCCTCAAAAGGAACAAAATAGTGCTAAAATACAGTGGATGAAATGAGTGTCACATGGCATGCAACTATGTTCCAAACACACAAAACATTATATGAAGAATTGAAAAAAATGGATGTGTACGATGTGTGTAGTCATAAGAATGTTTACTTTGGGGATATGGTTTCAAAATGTGGAAGAAACATATGAAAAGGTTAGTGAAAAAATGATGCACAAGTGCTAAACTAGGGATAACAAACTGCAATGGGCATTACACTGAAAAGTGCAAGTAACAAAATGAAATGCAAAATCAAAATCAAAACATGAAAAATGGGAGCCCGTAAGGAATGGACATAAAAAATGTGAAGAGAGATCATGCAGATTAAAATACTATGTCATGATGGGGTTAAGAGGGATTCCAAGCCTATGGGTTTTAGAGAAACATGGTTTTCCACTGGATGTTTCCCCATTTCGGGGTTTTACCACGTATATCTGGTTTACTCTTTTTTATATTTCCTCTTTCTTATTATGATTAAATGTTGTTGTTATATGGATAGGAGGATAGATTAGTAATGTTATTATGTTTAATATTTTTCTATTTTTATTCATACATCTCGATATTCTAACATTGGTAAAACTCACCATGGGAACCAAATGGTGAGCAAGGTACTAACTAGGGCCAGACCATGAGAGGTAGTCTCTACCACTTAAAGTTTTGACAAATAATAACAATATAGATGGTTGAATTTTGAAACTCAATGGATTGAATCCTATGGGAAAAATGAATTCTAAGTTGATAAGACATAATTCAAGGTGATGATACATTTTCCTAAATGACAGTTCCAATTCATTTACCTAAAGATTTGAAGAAATAATTATATTTTTAAAGATCAAGTAGAGCTACTTCAGAACTTCCTTCTACATACAAAAGTAAAAAATACTCTTGTGACATGATATTATTCCAAGAAATCTGAAATCCATAACAAAACAAGAGTGAAAACGATGAGAACTATACATATCTCCATTAAAATTTCTATAAATAGTGAAAAAATAATTCATTTTACCATACTAATTTTGAAAAATTCACCACAAGACTTTGGACAACCATTTTACCCCAAATTTTCAACTATGGATTTTAAGATATTTGAATGGTTAAATTGGGATTTTTCAAAGAAAGGTTATTCTCCTCCTCCTCCTTTTTCATTTGGATGGATTAACTTCAAAAAATTTCATTTTTTTAAGTGACGGGGAACCCCACAAAGTCATGGAACAATGAATATGTTATTTCCATTAACATGGGGAATATATAAAAGGCCCTATATATTCCTATTCTAAAGCAAAAGTGTGTACATATATGACGATTCTCAAACATAAGCACGTATCTCTTTAGAAAAATGTAAAAAACAAAAATCTTATCAATTTTTTTCACTGGCTATTTAGGAAAGGGAAAAATGGAAAAAAAATCCTAGGCTTTTGTTGGCAACCCTACACAATTTTTTCCTTTTAAAGTGAAAAATAACAATTCCTGTAGCTGCCTACGCTTCGTCATGTAAATATTGTTATTTGAATGTGACTATTTGGTTGTAAAAAAGATGTTTTGATTGTTCCCATTTTATTTTATTTTCGTTTTCATGCTTCATTCATGACTGAAAGCTTGAATGAAACATTAAAACTTATAATCAAGTTTCAATTATATCCAAGACTTGGTCTTTATGTAGGGTCAATGTTCTTACAACTCTTTTTATGAGTGTTATTTTGCTTTGAAGCTTATCATGTATCAATAAAACATTTGTTTTGAGTTTCTCCTCGATTATAAGTTATATCTTGAGTACTTTGTAAATACATCAAGAATAGATTGACATTAAGACTATAAGCTTCTTCATTTAAAGTTCTTAGTAGATTATATTCGATTTTAAATCTTTTGATTGGTATTTTGATTTTTTGGATCACATCCTATCCTAACCTTGGAAAATAAAGGTACCCATTACATATGATGAGATTCAAACACAACTTGGTCATACCATGTACTCTGTTTGAAGTGGCAGTTAGAGTCGACAGATACATCATTACAAACTAAAGTCTTGGGTTTTGCTCTATACTCAGGGAATTCATTTCCCGAAACGCTCGATTTTCATGGCTTCAAAGCCCTTATGCTCTCATTTTGGTCACGCTAGGGTAACTATGGGTTTTATTCCTTTGTTACTTGCTCTAGCCTTCCTCTGTTTCTGCTACCCCTTATTCTCACAGTGAGTTCTGGTCATCTTTGTGAATGCTTGTCCAAAACCTTATGTCCCCTGTCGTCCGTGTTGAGCCGAATGGATCCCAAAATTTGTTGTTGTGTGATGGTGTGAGTGAAGACCTTAAAAGTCAGGGTTGGGTTGTGTTTCTCGAGAAATTCCAGGGTTATAACTTACAAGAAGCCCACGAGTTCACCCTCACATTCGATGGATGAAAAGCCAAAGTGGGCGATATTCAATTGGAAATCATCGAGGAATTTCTGAGAGAGGCAATAGGCCTCCCCCTCACCGACCAAAAATGGTTTAAAAATTCAAGGTTGGAAGAGGTACCATGGAGTCTATTCGTCACCTCTCGGAAAATTGAATGTCGTGACAAAGGTATGTCTCTCTCTCTATTTCAAGATAGATGGCATAGTCTATTGGCAGTGTTAAGGCAATTTGTTACTTTTGAAGGTCGTTACGGCCTTGTCTTCCTATATCACATAAGACTGCTAATGCATTTTATCGATTTCTAGTTAAAGATGCCTTTTTACTTATTAAGAAGTTTATACAAGATATCAAAGAGATATAAAATGCATAAATTGGATTCCATCTTATTTCATCATGGGTTGATTAAGTTGTTGATAGTCCATCATCTGAAACTACTTAATGATGATTGGGATTCTTTCTTGAATCACAATGGATTTGTTACAGTAAACCCTGTGGAGGCTCAAGTGGTTGATAAACCTATTCTAGAGAAGTCTCTTTTTCCCTCCAGTGATAGGCCAATTTTCTTATGTGAAAACCCTTCTGAAAGGGCTACGCCCGATCAGTCTGTGTGTGAACAACAGGACGTCAGCTCGAAGATGGTCAAAATTCTTGAGTGTGAACAAGTTGTCGACCCTAACCTTGACATCAAATCCACCAGTGGAAACCCTTCCAAACAGTCAAAGAAAAATCGATATATGTGAGGGTATAATAACAAGAGGGCGCAGACTAATTTTGAGGAGCCTACGAAATAGATCAAAATCTCATGTGAGCTCGATCGAATCGATCGAGGTCCATGAGAGCTCTGATTCTTAGATTGAAAAATTCCTAGAAATTTAGGACCCAAATCACTCTAAACTGGACCTCAGTCAAGCCTTCGATTATGTGAATAACTTGCCACCGTTTTTGAAGCACAACAAGGATTTTCCAGGAATTAAATTCAGTGAATAACCGACAGTGGATAGTGGTAGTGTTTTAACACATAGTCATGCGCTTCCTCAACCATTTGTCTCTGCTGTAAATTGTGAAGTGTGTTTACACTGGATAGGTCTGTATTAAACAGACATTCTCATCCTCCAAGAAAATATCAAGGCTCTTACGGCTCAAAACTGCTCATTGAGAATTGAAAACCGTGAGCTCAAGATCAATGCACAAAGGCAAGGAAAACGCTTGAAAAGGACTGGCAACATCATAATAAAAAACGTCGATAGTATTGAGGTTGTGATCAACTCTGAAATTTTTTGATTCAAATTTGATTTTTAGTTGAATGGATAGGATGTATCTTGTGGTGATCTCATAAGATGGAGCATTGCTAGACTTAGTTGATTAGTCACCTCTTTTGGCTTATTCTGTATATCAAAACAAAACTTGTGTAATTTTGAAGATATAGTTTGATATTGAGTGGCTTTTTAGACCCTCTATTTTTGTAACTTTGAGATCCTTTTGAGATATGATCCTATATTAGAAGATAGGATGCTTAGCTTACCTGAACTCTTTAAATACACTGTATTTTGTAATAGAGGGCATCTTGGCTGAGAGAAAAAGATGGACGATTAATTATGGAACTTAATGAAACAACATTCATACATTTTGGCTTTAGCCTCTTGTTTATAATGTTGTCATTTATGTTTTGTTATTGTTGCTACGTATATAGATCTGATATCTTTAGATTAAATGATCTGTGATGTGCAGGATTGTTATATTATAAATACCATCTATAATTTGCTTGTCAAAATATAAATGTTGTGATCATATTTTCAGTTAAAACGATAGGGTTTATCTTTCAATTTTAATTGAAAAAGGACATGTACCGGTTACTTTCAGATTTATCTTACAGTAATCATGTATAATTATGAGATTACAGGTTTATGTTGGTGTCTTTGCTTCAGTCATTAAAACCCAAACTGCCAACACATTGTTCTGGATTTATTTAGAACAATCTTAAGGTTCATTGCAGGTTTCCCTCTTGGACGTGGCAGTTGGATGTTCTCTAATCATGAACATGCTTGGACACACATCAATAACTCACTAACAGGTTAGCTCATTTACATTTTTATGTCATTTACTTATCATTGAAACTCGAATGTATGGTTCAACTTTTGACTATCCACACGTTTCTGTTTCATAGTATTTTTTCATATTAGTTTAGATTTATAAAGGAAAAATGAAAAAATATTTTTATGTGCTTTCTTTATTTGCTTCCTTGAAGCAATCATTTTTCACCTTGAGTTTCGTAAGTTTAGATTAAAACTTGCAGTTTTTATATCATGTACATAAGTAAGATAAATAAATATTTTGCTTAAATATACCTACAACAGTTACACTATATGTATGTACATAGTGATTAGTAATTAGTTATCTTTTTCATTTCTTTCTTTTGTTTCTTTTAGGACTCTTAGATTGGCCAACGGAGCCACTAAACCCGTCAGAATGAGTTACACCATATGTCTTGGGTTATTTAGACAACCCCAGACCGGACTCGTTCTTCTAGTTGATGGACAAGTCAGTGCTAGAAGGAGGGTCGACTGACAAGTTGACCTTGTAGGAGCCTTTATTTCAAATGTATTTAATTTTCCCATGGCTCCCCAAATCACTGTGTTGGAACATGATTTCCACTTTTCATTACCTGATGTTCCCAACGAGAAAGTCTCTCGCTTGTCCAAACTCACCTTTGATGGTAAGGGGGATGTATCTTCTAAAGACCACCTTAACAAGTTTTGGTGCAAATACATCAAACATGACATTTCTGATTTAAAAGTTTTATGCAGATTATTCGCTTTTCCTTTTAGGGGTCGGATTAAACATTGGTTTGAGTCTTTTCCAACATATCACATTTTTTATTGGTTTCAATTTGTAGATGAATTTTTAGATTCTTTTGAAATCTATGATTACAATCAATTATGTGAAGAATTTCAGACTTTGCTAATCAATGGTGATTCATCTTCGGAAGACTTTTCAACAAGAATCCATCATGTTCTCTGTAAATTTAATCTCGATGACATGTCATTTGTATTAAATCTCCTCTATGGTGCTTGCGTCCCTTTCATCTAGTCATATTCAATCACGAATGACGAACCAGTTACAAATCCTATCACTCAATTGCGAGAAGAGTTTTGTTCACAGGAGGAGAAGAATCCATCCAAAAATTTTGAACAATCAAAGGAGATAGAATATATTGCAAACGTTCTTACTGACAACCTAAATGGTTTTTCCTCTGAATCATTGTATTTTCAGTCTTCAACTATCATGGAAGAAGATTCATTTCTGGTTCAAGGTGAATGTCCTCATTCTTGTAACTCATTCTCTAATCAATATTTAAATTCAGTTATTGAAGAACACTTAGGTGACGAAAATCATCTTAAACATTCTAACACTTCTATGAAACTGATTAGAGATGAATATATGCAATTTGAAGGAGAAACCTTAAACCTTCATCCTCAAATAGTACCTTATCAACATGAAATATCAGATGTTTTTCTTGAAAGTTTTGAATTAATTATCACACAGGAGGCAAACCTTGATGATGATATTATGTTGAAGAATTTATCACCAAAACAGAGTGAAAGTTTTAAAGAAAGTGAAGAGAAATGTCTTGAGAATACCATTGTTAAATATCATAGCTCAAGATATTATTTTCAAGTGCTCATTTCTGATTCCTTTTACTCTTTATATCCCAATATATTCTTAGATTCAGGTGGACTTGATACTATACCCACAACATCCTACTCTTTTCCACCGCAATCATATCCTTTCGATATGCCAAGATTTGGTGAAATTAATTCCAAACATAACATTTATAAAGTCATATTTGATGCTCTTTCACTTTCATCACTCACATGGGAAAATGACATGTTGCGAGATAATTTTACATAGTTTATTTTTGAAAACGACAATGCACTCTCTCTTATGGAGATCAAACATTCTACGATGCATATTCGTTCTTTGATAAGCTTGAATTTTAATGTTTATGCTTCACATTTTGAAATGATCAATCTCATCAAAGGAATAATTCAAACCAATAATCGAATTGATGTCACAAATCCTCTTATGATGCTTTCCCCTTTGATATATTTGTTTCATCAACATCATAGTTTGCATCCTCATTTTTATGACAGGATCTTAGGATGGCTTGAATATTCGTATATAAAAAATCTTCATAATAAAGATAAAGTTCTGCTTACTTTGTTTTTACCTAAATATGTAAGAAGTAGGCATGACATATTTCTCTTAGATCCTCCATGTGAAGAAATTATTGAACACTTAGAGAATTGTCAGGAGGATGGGGCACTTCAACCTTGGATGATGGTTATGTCAGGTCCCTATAATCTTGACAAGTTTTCCAAACTTACTTGCACTCTTCCATGCCATTATGAATCACATCACGACAAGATTGTAGAATGGTTGGAGGATTCATACATCAAGAAATTTCAAGGGAATGGTAAGATCATGCTTGCTTTGTTTTTAAATGATGATTAAGAAGGTAAGTATGATATATTTCTGTCATTTTTTGATATACTACCATTCATTTTAGTAATATTTGATGTTGTTTCCATTACAGGATTAGAGTTACTCCGATGGATACATTGGAAGCATGACTTCACATTGTTGAAAGATTGATTGTTGTCATTGATGTCAACCCTAGTCATGGGTTTTGGACCGCAAGATTGATAAAGGTATTTGGACATGAAAGAAAATGCACATGCATATACAACACCCATGAATGGATAATATACATCATGCTGTTTCCAGTGGTATGTGGCACATCACATGGATCCTCGTGGTTGAGAAGAAATGAATTTTTGAAGATGAAAAATTGAATTGAAAAAGGAAGTACATGTAGGCCCTGAAAATAATTAAAGAAAATAATTACAAAATAAGAAAGTGTCAGGTCGGCCCTAATGTTAAAAGGAAGTGACATAAATGGTATAAATAAATATCATTATAAATTAATTTGATACAAGTCGAATTTCAGAGAGAATAATAAGTAAAAGAAGGCCGAATTTCAAGGGAGGATGAAGTCTTTTGGTGATGTGTTCTAAGGTATGTTATTTTCAGGTCATCTTACCATTTTTTCTATAACTTTTTTTCTAGAATGATTCTGATGGTGAAATATCTATGGTATTTAGAATACATATCAAGGTACCTCTGGTAAAAATTTCAGCTCTTGATTCCCTATAATTATGGAGATACACTCTGTGGAATATAGGGTTTGTGACCAGTCCTGAAACTAGTCAATAAACATGTGTTTTAGGTAAAATAGTCATAACTTTTTCATACAGAATCCAAATGCCGTGGGACCACTTCCATTGGAACGAGTACGAACTGTAGTTTCTTGTGTGTGAGTTTCAGAATCATATGTTAAATATTTAGCGTGGGGCATGCTTTACAAGTTGGGTCTTCTGAACAGACCAGAATTGAATAAAGTCTACCATTCTTTCTATAACCTCTTTTTGGGGAGGATTCAATGAGTGAAAATTAGAGGAGTTTCAGAGAATACATTGAGTAAAATTATCTATAGGATCAGAGTACTACTTTGGTGCAAAATTATCTATAGGATCAGAGCACTCCAAGAATTGAAAAATTGCAAACACAAGTCCCCTAAAGCACACTGTCTCTATGTGATGATTGGTTGATGGTGGATGATTTAATGTAAAAGTTTTATTATCCTCATATATTCTTGGGTGGAAGGAAGGGGTACATGGAGGATTCAAATATCTCTTGATATTGGAGGATTGTATTTCCTCTTGGAGTTTTATCCCTAACTTTGGAAGTCAGATTCACCTCGGAAGTCACTACTCCCTGGAAGAATAACTATTGATTATTTCCAATATTTTGTGCATGGTGCATTGTGGTGCATTGGTGTAACTCTAATAATATTGTTCATTGGATATAATTGAATGGTTTAAGTATAAGTTGAAAAAAGGTTTTAAATTGTAATTTGATAATTGATTCACCTCCTGTATCAAATAATTGGTATCAGAGCTGGTTACCTTCAAGATAGTTTTAACAATCGGGAAGGGAAACATCCTATGCAGAAATTGAAGGAAACATTCCAAATGATTCCACCATTTGATGGAAGAACCTTGGAATAATTGAAAATAGGAACAAACTACTCTAAACCCTGTGAAGCATGTTTGATCTCAGCTTGTTTCGTGATATAATGTCAAAGAAACCAAAGACTGCAGCTCAAGGAAGAAAAACCAACAACCGGGAGTCAGATACTAATCCTCGATGGATTGACAGATCGTGGAAACTGCAGGGACGCGTGTATCGAAAATACTTTGGGATGTTACAAGAACTTACAAGAAGAAGCGAAGAAGAAGAAGAAGTTGAAGAAGATTACAACATCTTAGATTTCCAAAGAAGAAAATAGAGGTCAGTCTCTTTTTTGTTTCAATTGTGAAGGAGTAGGTCATGCCGAATTGAAATGTCCTCATCCATACTTGAAAGAAGTGACAATCAAGAAGAAAAGTCCAATGAAGAAGAATAAAATCATAAAGAAAAATTATTCGGACAGCAATATGAGAATCTTAAAAAATTAAAGCACGTTGAGATTGAAAATAGTAAGCACAAAGACACGCATAGAAAACTAAGAAGGGAATTATAAGGTGAAAGACAATGGTGTTTAAAGAAACAATTAGAAGACTTCTAAACTAAGAGAAGAAACCATTTAATTGAAAACTCTACTCGAAGAAAAAAAAAGAATATGAGAAGTAAGGAATATCAAAATGAAGAAGAAAGAAGAAAAAAAAAAAAAAAAAAAAAAAGATTGTGAGAAACTTGAGACCAAGAAGTTGTCTCATTGAGGAAGATCTAAAGAAACTCTCAAGTTCCAAAAAGACTTACACATCTTGGATGTACAAGTGGAAACTTCTTACAAAGAATATGCAAATAACAACAAGCAGGTTGAAAAAAGAGCTACACAAACAATTTATGAGAAGTGGACTAGAATACCGTGGAAGAAGGGGAATGATTACAAAAGAGACAATATCCAAAAAGACCTCCTACCATCATGAATCAAAGAAGCTTCAACCAGTATGAAGGAAACTACGTATGAATATATCATGAACCCGGATGGGACTACATCACAAAGAAGCCCAATTTAATCTAAGGTATCGTGTACTCTTCTTCTTGGTCATTGTTATACTTAAAAAAAATTTTGGACATAAGGCAATTAATTGCGAATCAATGAAAGGAACAAATAATCAAGAAACATGAATGGTGTAAACAAAGATATGGAAACAATCGCGGATTTGTAAACATAAGTTATAATCTTATTTCCAATCTGTTGATGGAGAAAAATATTGTATGCTACAAAATGCAATTATCTTGGTCACAAAGCACCTAGATTGCGATATATGAATGAAGATGTGCCTATGCCAACTATAGTATGGAGAAGGAAAGAGATTCAAACAATGAAGATTGTCGGTCAGTACTGACCGTTGAAAATGTAAAGAAGAAGATGAATGGTACATAGACAATGGATGTTCTTCTCACACATGACTGGGGATTAAGACAAATCCATCAGCTTGAAAAGAAAGGGTAGCAATGTTGCATATGGAGATGAATCATCCGCCAAAATATCACTGGAGAGAAGGTGTAGAGGATTGGAAGAAAAATAAAAGCAAAAGAATGTTCTTTGCTGAAGACTTGAATCATAATATACTCCAAGAAAGGGTAAAATGTGTGATCAAGGATAAGACTCTTTACGCTTTGATTCCCTCGAAATGTAAAATCGTGAGAAATGTAAATCAGAAGATTGGCTGTAACCGCAAATGCAAGAAGAAGACCAAACAACATATACATCCTAGGCATACAAAGAAGAGAGAAGACATAAGCCACAATAAAAATAATTCTAAGGAAGAAAACGTCCTCCCAAAGACCAAAAATAAGGATGAAGTATTATTGAGGCCACATGTTTAGGGGAGTAGCCCCAAAGAAGAAGGTTACCTTTTTTCCATTAAACTCAGGGGGGAGCAGTCCTAATCTTTTCCATTGATGTCAAGGGGATAAATTGGGATCATGATGATAGGGGAGCATGAGTAAGCCTACCCAACTGACAGTTGGGAGATTACAGGCTTATCGATTGTTGTCATTGATGTCAACCTAGCCTGCCTCAATCAAAAGATTGATAAAGGTATTTGACATGAAGGAAAATGCACATGAATATACAAATACCCAAGGAATGGATAATATACTATTTCTCGGTGGTATGTGGCACATCACATGGATCCCTCGTGGTTGAGGAGAAATGAGTTTTGAAGATGACAAAGTGAATTGCTGAAGTACATGTGGAATTGCACACCTTAAAGAAAATACTGCAACAAGCAGTGTCACACCTAATGTTGCTAAGAAGTGACATAAATGGTAGCAAATAAATACACCATACATTCATCGACATGCCTGTTCTGCAGGCAGCAAGAAGCTGCATTTCAAGGGAGGATGAAGTCTTTGGTGATGTTCTAAGGTATGTTATCAAAGTTCATCTTACAATCTTTTGCTATAACTTTTTTTATGAACGATTCATATGGTGAAATCGCTATGGAATGAATACATATCAAGGTACCCCTGGTAAAACCCCAGCTTTATTCGTTATACTTATGGAGATACACTCCATGGAAATTAAGGTTTCAGAATCAGTCCTAAACTAGTCAATAAACAAAGGTTCAAGTAAAACAGTCATAATTTTTTCACACAGAATCCAAATCTCATGGTACCACTTCCATTGAAAAGAGCACGGACTTTGAAGCTTCGTGTGAGTTTCCCAGGAATCAGATGTTAAACATTGAGCGCTGGGCATGTTGTACAAGCAACTCTCTGAATAGACCGTAACTCCTAATAAAGTCTTACCATTCTTTCTATAACCCTTTGGGGATGATCTCAAGGAGTGTACCAGGAGGATTCAGAGAATACATTGAGTAACATTATCTACAGTGGATCAGAGCACTCCAAGAATTGAATAATTGCAGAAATTGAAGAAGTCTCAGAAAGCATTATCAGGTTCTATGATGATTGGTTGATGGTGATGATTTAAAAGTTCTTATTATCCCCTCATACACCTTGGGTGGAAGGGGCAAGGATGAGAGTTCAAATATCTCTTTGATATTGGAGGATTGTATCTTTGGAGGCTCTATCCTCTACATTTGGAAGCTGTATCTACCCTTGGAAGTCATTACTTCCCTTGAACAAAAACTATTGATTATTTCTCATATATTGTGCATGGTGTATTGTGGTGTATTGGTGTAACTCTAATACTATTGTTCATTGCTCATTGGATATAATTGAATGGTTTAAGTATAAGTTGAAAAAGTTTTTTAAATTTTACTTGATACTGATTCACCCCCCTCTCAGTATCAACACACGTAGTATTCTGATTTGTTTAGTAGTCAGAGTAGGTTTAGGAGTAGGTTTTATTTTAGTTTTATTTCTCATTGTTTCTCTTTGTAATAATGCAGTTATGAACACAAGTGAGCGCATCAATGGAACCATAATATGATTGTTGTCAGGGAAGTCTTCTTGAACCTTTTCTCTCTGCTTTTCGTTGAATATTTCTTTTCAAAGCCACAGTATTATTATGAAACTTTTAAATGGAAAGTAAAGAGACAAATAAATCGGAACTATAAATTCAACCCTAACCCAAGGTACCACGAGTAGGACTGCATTCACATCAATGAGGATTTTTCTATTTTATTTCAATCTCTCAAGAGATATTTCGTGTTATGTTTTCAGATCCACCTTTGTACATATTTTTTCTTTTTTAATTTACTTTTCTTTTCTGATTTTGGTTCTTTTCATTTTGTGTGTTTTTACTGGTTTTTGATTAAATTTATGTCTGTTTCACCATTTAGTTCGTGAAGGGAAAACAAAATGCCTCATTATGAAACAAAAATCAAGGCCTTTTCAGAGAATCAATGTTGTAAATTACTGAAACACAGACTAGCTGAAGAAACTTTATGTTCGAAGTAGGTTTTCTAGTTTCACTTTATAATCATGAGCAGTCACGATCATCATTAAATCCCTTTACGATGTCCATGTTTTTAAAGAAAACAACTCGAGTATGTCTTCCTATCTTCGAAAGGTTATTCTTATCAAAAAACTATTCTCATATCATAATGAAGGTTATCAATCAAAAAATTAAGGCTGTAAAATATCAAGTATTCTAGAATCTGAAATTTTTAACATCACCCCTCTTCTGAAGATCATTAAATTTATATCGAATTATCTCTAGAAAGTTGTGGGAAGTGTCTGTAACCCTCCGAGATACTGAATAGGTCTGTTGGCAACAGTTAAATGCATGCATGATGCCAAGAAAACTTTGTCAAGGTACTGAACAGGCCTACTGGCAGCGAAGCAATGTCAGGTTCAAGAAAATTATCTGGTATAAATTTTGATATTGATCGTAAGTGCCCTTCATTTTGAATTAAAAACTCTTAGATAGGGTAGAGGCGTCAGAGTGGGGTAATTGAAATCCCTGCCAAGGCTATAGATGCATGCTGGCAACAGTGGCCCTGTCAACAATATCAGAGCCATTGGATTAAATGTCGTTTCTCTCGTAATTAAAACTTGTCACTGGATTTCATTTGAACAAGAAGATATCTGAAGGCGGACCGTGTAATGATTGTTGAAATTTGATTGAGATGCTTGATGTCCTTCAGCTGTTCTTTGATCTATAATCATTCTAAGCAATTCTAACATGAACTTTTCAGTGATGCAAAGATAACTGCTTCTCCCAGTAAGTCGTCATTGTTGGTATCCCTACACGAATTTTTCCTTTTAAAGTGACAAATAACAGTTCTTGTAGCTGCCTGCGCTTCGTTATGTAAATATTTCTATTTTAAGGTGACTATTTGGTTGTAAAAAACATGTTTTGATTGTTCCCATTTTATTTTATTTTTCGTTTTCATGCTTCATTCATGACTGAAAGCTTGAATGAAACATTAAAACTTATAATCAAATTGCAATTATATCCAAGGCTTGGTCTTTATGTAGGGTCAATGTTCTTACAACTCTTTTTATGAGTGTTATTTTGCTTTGAAGCTTATCATGTATCAACAAAACATTTATTTTGAGTAGCTCCTGGATTATAAGTTATATCTTGAGTACTTTGTAAATACATCAAGAATAAATTGGCATTAAGACTATAAGCTTCTTCATTTAAATTTCTTGGTAGATTATTTTTTATTTTAAATCTTTTGATTGGTATTTTGATTTTTTGGATCGCATCCTCTCCTAACTTTGGAAAATCAAGGTACCCATTACATATGATGAGATTCAAACACAACTCGGTCGTACCCCGTACTCTATTTGAAGTGGAAGTTTGAATCGACAGATGCATCATTACAAACTAAAGTATTGGGTTTTACTCTGTACTCAGGGCATTCACTACCCGAAACGCCCGATTTTCGTGGCTTGAAACCATTTATGCTCTCATTTTCGTCGCTCTAGGATAACTGTGGGTTTTATTCCTTTGTTAATTTCTCTGGCCTTCCTCTATTTCTGCTACATCTTATGCTCACAGTGATTTTTGGTCGGCTTTGTGACTGCTTGTCCAAACCCTTATGGGACCTATCGTTCGTGTTGAGCCGAATGGCTCCCAAACTTTGTTGTTGTGTGATGATGCGAGTGACGACCTTAAAAGTTAGGGTTGGGTTTTGTTTCTCAAGAAATTCCAGGGTTATAACTTACAATAAGCCCAAGAGTTTTCCCTCACATTCGATGGATGCAGAGCCAAAGTGGGCGATATTCAATTGGAAATCACTGAGGAATTTCTGAGTGAGGCAACATGCCTCCCCCTCACCAGCCAAAAATGGTTTAAAAATTCAAATTTGGAAGAGGTACCATGGAGTGTTTTCGTCACCTCTCGAAAAATTAAATGTTGTGACAAAGGTATGTCGTTCTCTCTGTTGAAAGATAGATGGCATAGTCTATTGGCAGTGTTAAGGAAATTTGTTACTTGTGAAGGTCTCTACGGACTCGTCTTCCTTTATCACATAAGACTTCTAATGAATTTTATCGGTTTCCAGTTAAAGATGCTTTTTTACTTATTAATAAGTTTATATAAGATGTCAAAGAGATATAAAAGGAAGAAATTGGATTCCATCTTATTTCATCATGGGTTGATTAAGTTGTTGATAGTCCATCATCTGAAACTACTTAATGATGATTGGGATGCTTTCATGACTCACAATGGCTTTGTTACATTAAACCCTGTGGAGACTTCGGTGGTTGATAAACCTATGCTAGAGAATTATCTTTTTCCCTCCAGTGATAGGCCAATTTTCTTATGTGAAAACCCTTTTGAAAGGGCTATGCCCGATCAGTCTATATGTGAACAACAGGACGTCGGCTCCAAGATGGTCAAAATTCCTGAGTGTGAACAAGTTGTCGACCCTAACCTTGACATCAAATCCACCAATGGAAACTCTTCCAAACAATCAAAGAAAAATCGAGACATGTTAGGGTATAATAACAAGAGGGTTGGAAGACCAATTTTGAGGAGCCTATGAAACAGATGAAAATCTCATGTCAGCTCGATCGAATCGATCGAGGTCCATGAGAGATTTCGTTCTGAGATTGAAAAATTCTTGGCAGTTGAAGACCCAAATCACTCTAAACCGAACCTCAGTCAAGCCTTCGATTATGTGAATAACTTGCCACCGTGTCTAAATCACAAAAAGGATTTTCCAGGAATTAAATTCGGTCAAAAGCTGACAGTGGATAGTGGTAGTGTTTTAACACACAGTCATGTGCTTCCTCAACCATTTCTCCCTGCTGTAAATTGTGAAGTGTGTGTACACTGGATAGGTCTGTATTACAGAGACATTCCCATCCTCCAATAAAATATCAAGGATTTTATGGCTCAAAACTTCTCATTGACAATTGAAAACCACGAGCTCAAGATCAATGCAGAAAGGCAAGGAAAACGCTTGAAAAGGACTGACAACATCATAATAAAAAACGTCGATAATATAGAGGCTATGATCAACTCTGAAATTTTTTGATTCGAATTTGATTTTCAGTTGAATGGATAGGATGTATCTTGTGGCGATCTGATAAGATGGACCATTGCTGGACTTAGTTGATTGGTCACCTCTTTTGGCTTATTCTGTAAATCAAAACAAAACTTGTGTAATTTTGAAGATACAGTTTGATATTGAGTGGCTTTTTAGACCCTCTATTTTTGTAAATTTGAGATCCTTTTGAGATATGATCCTATCTTAGAATATAAAATGATTATCTTACTTGGACTCTTTAAATACACTATATTTTGTAATAGAGGATATCTTGGTTGAGAGCAAAAGATGGACGATTAATTCCAGAACTTAATGAAACAACATTCATACATTTTGTCTTTAGCCTCTTGTTTATAATGTTGTCATTTATGTTTTGTTAATGATGTTATGTATATAGATATGATATTGTTAGATTAAATGATTTTTGATGTGCAGGATTGTTATATTATAAATACCATCTATAATTTGCTTCTCAAAATATAAATGATGTGATCATATTTTCGGTTAAAACGATAGGGTTTATCTTTCAATTTTAATTGAAAAACGACATGTATAGGTTACTTTAAGATTTATCTTATAGTAATCATGTATAATTATGAGATTACAAGTTTATGTTGGTGTCTCCACTTCAGTCATTAAAACCCAAACTGCCAACACATTGTTCTGGATTTATTTAGAATAGTCTTAAGGTTCATTGCAGGTTTCCCTCTTGGACGTGGCAGTTGGACATTCTCTAATCACGAAGATTCTTGGACACACATCACTGAATCACTAACAGGTTATCTCATTTACATTTTTCAGTCATTTACTTATCACTGAAACTCGAATGCATGGTTCAACTTTTGACTATCCACATGTTTCTATTTCATAGTATTTTTTCATACTAGTTTAGATTTATAAAGGAAAAATGAAAAAATATTTTTATGTTCTTTCTTTATCTTCTTCCTCGAAGAAATCATTTTTCACCTTGAGTTTTGTAAGTTTAGATTAAAACTTGCAGTTTGTATATCATGTACATAAGTAATATAAGTAAATCTTCTTCTTAAATATACCTACAACAGTTACACTATACGTATGTACATAGTGATTAGTAATTAGTTATCTTTTTCATTTCTTTCTTTTGTTTCTTTTAGGACTCTTAGATTAGCCAATGAAGCCACTAAACCTATCAGAATGAGTTACACCAAATGGCTTGGGTTATTTAGACAACCCCGGACTGGACATGTTCTTCCAGTTGACGGACGGTCGTTTTCGCTCTTCATTAGCTCCATGAGTCTTAGTATTGTAAGTATGAAAATTGTAATCCTGTAATTCATAAGATCTACTTATAAGGATATGTTTCACAATTTAAGGACCTTGCTGCATATGATTAAATTTTCCATCCCCCAAAGTGTCTTTCTCCTAGTCATAAACTAAAACCAATTATTCTTCAAAGAAAAATCAAGGATGGATTGTCTTATCATAATAAACCTTAACATTATTCTTATGCACCTCATTTGTTATGGAATAATTCCTTCATTTTTCATGAACTCATTTTAAGAAATAAGATACTCTTTCCTCAAAATTCATGTTAAGAAAGAGCTTGACCTCTAAATTTTATGAAGAGATCTCACAGTCAATTAGTAATGTGACCTCTACTCCATGTGAAGGCTAGAAACAAGTGAAATGAGTAGTAGTCTTGACCGAGGTTTGATATGCCCATACTATAAAAATTAAAATAATGGGCCAATTATAATTTCAATCGTTAATTTTCCTATATAGTGTGGTTCTCAAAGTCTTATTAGAAAATTATACTTGTCCATTCACCTATGGATAGTAGGGGGATCAATTTTCCTATTGAAACCCCAATTTGGATACCAGTTCCATCATCACTTTGTTTTGAAAATGAGTGCCATGATCAATAAATTTATCTAGGAATACCAAACCTAGAAATGAGTTGATTGAATACAAAAATCATTTATGTCTCACTATAATTAAAGAAATTAGTCATGGGTTGAACCCACATGGTGAAGTATTCTACATACACAATAATATATTTCTTCTCTTTCATCATAACTGGATGGCATATTGTAAAATCCCTCTCCCTACCACATAATAAAATGGCCCACTGTGAAAATAAGATAAATGGAGTTGGATATGCATCCATTTTCTTTGGGAAAATTCGACACAAGTGATATTTCTTGACCTCTTCCATAAAATCCCTGAAAATAAAAAGATAGAAATATCTTGCACATCAAATATTTTGAGTTGTTTCCAAGACAAAAGCATGATCAACACAACGTCCACTATGGAAATCATTAAGAACCCTCTCAACCTCTTCATGGATCAGACATTAAAATAAAATTAAACCAATCCCTCAATGATAGAAGGTGTCACTAATAATGAGGTATCTCTTCCCATGATGGCTAATGTATTGATTCTTATTGTGGGAGAATTGGGAGAGGAAACTTTGGGTCTAGAGTTATACCACGATGTTCCCATAATAAGGGTAAGTAAATGAAATGAGGAATAAATCCTCATCCAGTAGTGATTTTGTTTCAAACTATTCCTCACCATCTATAGCATTCCTCCCATTTAGTTACGATAACAAGCCTCACATAACAAGTGTGATTTTTTTTTTCTTTTGTGTGTGTGTGTGAAGGGTAATAAAGACATTATACTCCGCATCGCAACACGATGATGAACATGACACATGAAACTGCGAATACAACATAACAACCTAAGAAGCACATCAATCATATGGAAGCAATGAACGACAATCATCCGACGAAAAAATAAGACTGACTCCCCACTTGTCCTACCCTGCAATGGTTAGGACCTCCAGGACACATAAGAAACACTCAAGCCTAGGTTCCCATCGATTTTGACCATTTAAGGTCTTAGGGCTGGTGACTATTCTGAGGAACAAGAAGGTGTCTATATCCCACCCGACACAACTGGACCAAGCCTACCAAGCTAAACAATCATCCTAACAACCCAACGCACCCAAAAATTATTACACAAGTAACTAGAACCCTTATAGTGAGCAAATCTAAATCATAGTTGGGTCATCAACGTACCCTCAATTAATCCTTAATGAAATCCTGGTTGGGAATGACGTGTAAGACATTAAAACTTGTTACTATATAACTTTTAACCCGTAGAAATGGTCATTCCATGAAATGATCAGTAGAGAAAGCATCAGAGGCTAGGCATTAAACTTAAGATCATAACACGGTGATTGGATTGAAAGCGATGTAACATTTACTCATTGTACTACTACAGTATTTCCTTGAAAGTAATACATTTAATCAATTAAAAGACATTGACAATTAATATAGCAAATAAGGCAATTAACATGACAATATTATAACCATTAATATAGCAATTAACAAGGTTATCTACATTAAGGCAAAATGCAATAGCGAAACATTATTAACTCATTAAATTCTCACTATACTATTACAGTATTGCCTTGAAGGTATACATTTAATCAAATTATAAGACATTGACAATTAATATAGCATTTAAGGCAATTAACATGACAATAACATAACCCTTAATATAGCAATTAATGAGATTTACTGCCTTATGTAATAAATGAGAATTACTATGAGGCATGGTAAAATTCAGAGGTAAAAGTGAAACGCCACAGAAACCCATATCGGGTTGTCTAAATAGGTGAGAAGTTGCGGGTAAGTAATTGTGAATTACCATGACAGTAAAGTTGTGGGGTAAATGCACAATGGCTTCCAATTAAATCGAAATTACACAAAGGTGTCAACAATCGAGACTATTGTCGAATATTACATGTGGCTGTGCCTATTACCTATTTTAAGAAGAAGAATTATTATAAGACAAGGTTGTAGTTTAAGTAAAAATAATTGATGTCAGTAAAAATTAAATTGCAACCATCAATTCGTTTAGATTGTTCCAGTAAACAATTGAATTCTATCCGTTGATACTAAAGGTCAATCCACACAACATTTCTTAGTCACCTAGGGCTCGTCTAGGGCTCGACTATCACACAGTCACAATGCTTCCCAGCACAGTCATATTCACAGCCCTAACACAGTCAGAGTGCAACTACCAGATCGTTGCCAATCAGTAATTCGAGGGAATATTGCAGAGATCCGTGGTGCCCCAAAAAACACAGAGGCAAGTGTCAAAGCAGTACAAATCGCAGAGGTAAGTATGACAACAAAATTCATGTTTACAAAAGTGTAGGTAAGGTGTTACAACTATCCGCATGTACCTATCGTAGAGGAACAATGGAGATGTATATTTTAATGGAGGATAGGCTAACAACGCAGAGCCATAACCAATCAACGCTGACACACTACAAGCACTGTCAACCAAAAACGCTACACAAATATAGGGACAAACGTTGTTACACTGTTACAATTTGTGGTAAATATCAGAATCTACTCCATTCGTTGAGCTAAGATAATTTAGATGGTAAAAATTGTGGTGCAGTCGCTGGCCAACACTAGAATATCAGTCGCTATCAATACTATTGGTTGATCAGTTAGTAAGATCACTGGTCAACTTTCTTTCTGCCATTGATAATTCACCATTCAACTTATGCTATCTATATGAGCAGGATATTTTATTAACGCATAAATAATTGGTTATCTAATATTATTTATATACTGAAATTGTTGTAAAAAAAGGGGGATTGAATTAGCTGTCAGTTCAATACAACAATGCATTGTCTATTAAGTTCGTTGTCAACAACAATAGGCCATCCATTAACATAGATTACACTCCCAATTACACAGTGAAACCAACTCCGTCGGTACAATATAAACGCTACCCATTAATTCAGTAACTACGCAATCATTCAAGTAATTCGTTGGTGGTTCCAGAGTCATTCTTGTGCATTCCAAGCAAACTTTTATTGTCTTTCCAGTGTAAAAGAAAAAATGTGACAATGTGTAGATTTGAGACATGGTACTCCGGGATTAAATATTGTTGGTCTACTGGTCATATTCTCAGGGAGATTAACATTCGTAAATATATCGCTAAGTTTTAACAATCAATTTACATAGGTTAAAACATCCAACAAGTTAAAGTGTTGGGATTAACCCTTCAATAAACGCCCCGAAGTAAAACTTTTCTTAACCAACACACTCTGGTAGTCTAGAACGAAGGGTGTGTAGCTGGTCAAGCACCGGGCAATCGAATCAACTGGCCAAAATTAAAAAAAAAAGGGTTGCTATGCATGTTCGCCCCTAAGTAAATGAAGTGCATTCAAAGGAGGGGAAATCACTAGGCAACAAACAAGATATAAAAACCAATGCAGGAAAGTCCAGCAAGAGGTAAATTGAGGTAAAAATCGAGATAACAACGAGATATCAAAAATGTCGAGTTGGAAGAAAACTTCGTCATCAATCAGACCTTGCAGGGTTAGTTCAATGCATCTGGGTGCAAGACAAAATTCGTCCAAGGACAACAACATAGTAGACGGTTAACAGGTTCATCCTTCGCTCATCATCCTCACACAGGAAAGCAGAGCGTTGAGATCCATAAGCCTTTTAACGCTAAGGCGACGACCGTAGATCAGGCTCCTGGCCAACTTCTCAGGCGAGAACTGAGGAGCTAAGGACGAAAGACAAGCAACCAATAAGGACACAACCAATCATAGACAGGTGGTCAAGACATGCAGGAAAGCGAAGGCCATGGGAATCAACAACCATTGAGCTAGGCTAAGGAAGGTTCCAGTCACTAATTTAAAAAAAAATAAAAAAATCAATTACTTTTCCATTAAATAAGCAAATCCAAGCATAAGTCCTAATACATTCTACCATACAAAAATGAAGAAAGTGTACCATTGCCTGTTTGCCCACTCTGAGTGACGTCCACGTGCTCTGTGCCGTTCTCTCTCGCTGACCGTCGAGACTTCACCGGTACCTCCCATCCAACTCTAGGGGTACTCTTCTTCCCCCTTAGCCCCTCGAGCCGCAAAGGGGCCACACACACTATCCAGAGGTCTTGTCTAGCTCCTAGCTCACCTCGCAAGGCCGAGCTACCACTCCTCTCCGAGATGGGTATCCCAACTCCCACAAGTAAATCAGTCAAGTCGATATTTCTGCAGTGTAACGTTACGCAAACAAAAGACGATCCTTCATCCTTCTCCTTCCTTCATTTTATAGAGTTTCGAAGTTCCTTTCTTTCCTAAAATCTCATTTAATTAAAGTTTTAAAAATAAATTCCTAAAAATTCCTCTCCGTACAAGTGTCCCCCATCCCCTACATTCCTCCATAAATTAATTTCTTTAATTAAGTATTTATTTTTATTTCCCTCACCCACCTAGAGTTACTCGTAGAATCACTCCTAGGTGTCCCCAAATTCTCTTACAGGTTTTAATAGCTTTCCCTTTTATTAAATTGTTAATTCAGTTAAAATTAGAAGCTCTTAAATGGTAGATTCTTTACTAAGTTGACTTTCCTCTTTTTCCCTTAAGTTTCCCCTTTTCCCCTTTTTATGTTACCTCTTTTCCCTAGTTTCCTTTTTTTTTTTCCCTTTCCTCTTTTTACTTAGAACTCAAAAAGGCAGGTGTGAAAATTAACCCTTTTTCCCTTTTCTTATTTAATTAGTATACTTTAATTTATTAAGGTAATAAAACAATTAATTCCCTTTTTAATTTTAATCCAACATAATTTTACCCTTTTTTATGAATAAATTAGATTTCTTACTCCCTTCATGTTACAAGATTTAATGAAGATCATAATTATTATTTAAGTTGTTTTTTTTTTTTATTAGTTTTATTACTATTTTTTTTTTTTAATTTAGAAGACAAAATTTTACCACTAGCGTAATTTAGACTTAGGCCTTAAATTTCGTATCGGGTGACATTTAATTAGGGAAATTGTTTTAATATTACTTAACATGTTATTTGTCTTAGGGTCATCTAGGTTCATCCCTCTATCATCAACAATGCGACGTGCCCTTCAGGATGCACTAGGTTCTCCAAGGGTGCCACTTGTCTAATCTGTTCCTTTGCGCGATGTGCCCTTCAGGACGCACTACGTGCTCCAAGGGTGCCACTCGCCTCTTGACTGATTTGGTAGACATCAATAACCCCTAGAGTTAACACTCTGCCATGTGAACTTGTGGGAGACTAAGGGATTCTAAGGAATAAGGCCCCCGCCTTATTGCACGCCCTTTAGAATCATCGTGAGCGACTGTTGTAGTCTGCCCTCACGACATCGTGGGTCCTCTCAAACTAGGTAATTGTTAACCTACAGTTAGAGCCACGACGGGAGTGCTAGTAGGTTGTGGAAGGGATTCTGTCCACACCTCTCCCTCAACCTCTCTGGGAGCCGTGCGTGACCCCTTTACTCCATATGTGAGTTTGGTCGGCAAGCTATCGTCAGCCTGCATCATCAACAAATCATGTCAGAATATATCCATATCATATCATTTAATCAGATGCACTAATATCACAGTAAAACAATCAAACCCCAATGGTATCACTCCCCGACTTGATCCAGAGTCCAAGGGGTTCCATCGATGCCTCGACATCCTCTAGGTCCGTAATCCTGCACACTTAGTAAAACCGTGTCAATAGCACTTGTCTATGTCAAAGTGGTAAAACAACATGTCATCAACCCATAACGCCTCATAATCAAAATCAAAAGTTTTAATAGCATAATAATATGGATCACTTGCGAGCAAGTGTCCTCAAAGAATAAGTTTTCTCAGTGCGCCAGAGCGGGACGTTACACCATCTCAAGGTAACTCTAACATAAGATTTGAAAAATCCCAATACTTGTTCAATTTAGAAAATGCAAATTCCAAATCAATTTCCTGCAAAATCATAATCTACTTGGAATATTTTCCCCCGATTATTGATTCGGTCAAGATATGATGGAATGGATTATTATATGCAATCACAATCATGAGTTGAAGAAATATATAGTTTCAAAATATTTGAACTACATGAAGAACTGCCAAGGAAAATTTCTCTACATGAAAATATTGTATCTCATCTCCAACAAGACTTTTTCTCATATAATATATCACATGTTTCTGACAAGAATAATCTTCCTAGGCCAAAACCATCACAATGGTTGACTCAAGTTCCACAATATATAGGAGGAATTCCTTGTTGTAACATCCCTAGTTCTAATCCTCGAGAATTATAATGTAATTGTATAAATGTGAATTAGGTTGGTGAGCCGATGCATTGGGGCGAAGAGCCCGTATTTATCTAATGTGGTCGAGGGGATGAATTGCATGTTATGAAAATTTATTAAGTAATAAAAGGAATAATCATTGGCTTCGATACAAAAGATATGAAGAATGATGGGGGGATATGATTCCACAAGAGAGAGGAGTCCAAGGGGAAATTATTCATGGGTATTAATCCAACCCACATTCCTGAAATTTTTATCTTTGTGTATAACCCTCTATTTGTCGATTGAGTGTGTGAGAGAGTAGAAACTGCAAATAGATATTCATCAGGAAAGGAGTCATCTACTGGGGTATCATCATCAGGTGTCAATCGACAAAGGAAATCAACAACTACATTCTCTTTTCCTGGTCTATCTACAATTGTAATATCAAATTCTTGCAATAATAGTAGCCATCTGGTGA
>SNQJ01S0015995.1:59651-75860 GCA_010110895.2 Picea sitchensis
ATATTACAATCTGGAAATAGAATACGTCCCTCTTCTTTGGAGCTTCTTCAATACATAAAACTTGTATCCTTCGAATGATGATTTCCTCTTATTTAAAGAGGGAACCCCTTCGATACAATAAATTACAATGTGTATCTGAGTCCTATCTTTAGTCAGATCTACTTTCCAAACAAGCATAGGATGTCCTAGTCTCGCGCAACAGAATGCTATTACAGGAGCTGAATGAGGTATTGCTATTACGGCTGGTGTAACAACTTCTTCTGGTTGCTGCTGATGTTGTTTCAGCATCGCAATTTGCGGGTTGTTTCAGCCACGTGAATTGCGCTCTTGACTGTGTCGGCATTATGTAGGAGCGACGGTTAGTGCTTTGTTGACCGTTGACTGTAACGGCTTCCTTTGTGTTTCAACATCGTCGGTCCTGGCAGTTTCCTCTGTGTTTCAGCATCTACAACCTTGGACTGTGTAACTACTCTGTGTTTCAGCATCCGCGACTCCGGACTGTGTAACGGCTCTGTGTTTCAGCATTTGCGACCTCGAACTGTATGACAGCTCTGTGTTTCAGCATCAGTTCTGTGTTTCAGCAACTGCGACCTCGGACTGTATAGTAGTTCTGTGTTTCAGCGTCGGTTCTGTGTTTCAGCAACAACGACCTTGGACAGTTCTGTTTTTCATCAATAGCCCTCAAGTACTAATCTGCAGTTTTGGACACTTATGCATTTCTAATCAATGGTCAAGTACGAGAGTGATGTAAAATATTATGCAAAACAGATTAAACGTATAGTAATGAGAAGGGACGTTGTATACCTTTGGGATGACTAGTTAAAGTGATAGTATGAGTCTAAATATGGGTAGTCAAGAGTATAATAGTGGCAAAAAGTATAGGCAAAAAGGTACATTGTGTGGTCCTAACAGAACATTCTTTATTTCTTTTACGTTGTAGCATCGATCTTGATTAATTCATGTGAGTCTTTCAAGCTTAATTTCAAATTAAGTATTATCAAAATTTGAAATCAGTTTTGAAGTGAGTTTTTGAGGTAGTGTGACCAACCTATGGGTGGCTATGTACGTTACATTTTCTCATCTATGGAACAAGATACAATGAAAAAGAATGGAACCCCTTCTCCTCCTAGTGGATCAATATTTAACATACCTCGATAATGATCTACGGGTAGGATTTTGACTTCATCAAACCTAAATCATGATAAGGTTTTGGACCTTTTAGAATATTCTTGAAATTCAACATGTGGCTATCCCCATATTCATGAGTAACGAGGGTTGACATGGAATCCTCTGATACCATGGTGGTCAACCCAAAGGTCAATTTGGGAGTGGCATAAATTTTGCATATGAGCTCCAATTGACATGATGTTTTCACTATTGGAAAAGTATATGAGTGTAGATCAATGTAAAGGGACCATAGATAAACGTGATATATATTTGACCCCAAAAAATGTGGTTTGATGCCTCAAATTAATCTAGAAGGTTTCAAACCCTAATTTTTCAAACTAGGACTTGCCATTAAAATGACCTTGCAAGTTGATTCCTCCATTTTTTTCTACTTTTAAAGCATTGATATAGATGAAAAATAATATAATGGTCCAATTTGTATCATACTTCCCCATTTAGGGATAATTTTGGTCGCCCAAAAATTTACTAAATGAGTTGATGAAATTTTTGAAGTGAGTTTTTGAGGTAGATTGGCCAGCCTATGGGTGGCTAGGTACGTTACATTTTCTCAGCTATGGAACAAGATACAATGAAAAAGAATGGAACCCCTTCTCCTCCTAGCAGATCAATATTTAACATACCTCGATAATGATCTACGGGTAGAGTTTTGACTTCATCAAACCTAAATCATGATAAGGTTTTGGACCTTTTAGAATATTCTTGAAATTCAACATGTGGCTATCCCCATATTCACGAGTAATAAGGGTTGACATGGAATCCTCTCATACCATGGTGGTCAACACAAAGGTCAATTAGCGAGTGGCATAAATTTTGCATATGAGCTCCAATTGACATGATGTTTTCACTATTGGAAAAGTATATGAGTGTAGATCAATGTAAAGGGACCATAGATAAATATAATATATATTTGACCCCAAAAAATGTGGTTTGATGCCTCAAATGGATCTAGAAGGTTTCAAACCCTAATTTTGCAAACTACGACTTGCCATTAAAATGACCTTGCAAGTTGATTCCTCCATTTTTTTCTACTTTTAAAGCATCAATATAGATAAAAATTATATAATGGTCCAATTTGTATCATACTTCCCCATTTAGCGATACTTTTGGTCCCCAAAACATTTATTAAATGAGTTGATGAAATTTTTGAAGTGAGTTTTTGTGGTAGAGTGGCCAGCCTATGGGTGGCTGGGTACGTTACATTTTCTCAGCTATGGAACAATATCCAATGAAAAATAATGGAATCCCTTCTCCTCCTAGCGGATCAGTATTTAACATACCATGGTAATGATCTACGGGTAGGGTTTTGACTTCATCAAACCTAAATCATGATAAGGTTTTGGAACTTTTAGAATATTCTTGAAATTCAACATGTGGCTATCCCCATATTCACGAGTAATGAGGTTTGTCATGGAATCCTCTCATACCATGGTGGTCAACATAGAGGTCAATTTGTGAGTGGCATAAATTTGCATACGAGCTCCAATTAACATGATGTTTTCACTATTGGAAAAGTATATGAGGGTAGATCAATGTAAAGGGACCATAGATAAATATAATATATATTTGACCCCCTAAAATGTGGTTTGATGTCTCAAATAGATCTAGAAGGTTTCAAACCCTAATTGTTTAAACTAGGACTTGCCATTAAAATGACCTTGCAAGTTGATTCCTCCATTTTTTTCTACTTTTAAAGCATCGATATAGATGAAAAATAATATAATGGTCCAATTTCTATCATACTTCCCCATTTAGGGATACTTTTGGTCCCCAAAACATTTACCAAATGAGTTGATGAAATTTTTGAAGTGAGTTTTTTAGGTTGGGTGGCTAGCCTATGGGTGGTTAGGTATGTTACATTTTCTCAGCTATGGAACAAGATACAATGAAAAATAATGGAACCCCTTCTCCTCCTAGCCGATCAGTATTTAACATACCTCGATAATGATCTATGGGTAGGGTTTTGACTTCATCAAGCCTAAATCATGATAAGGTTTTGGACCTTTTAGAATATTATTGAAATTCAACATGTGTCTATCCCTATATTCATGAGTAACGAGGGTTGACATGGAATCCTCTCATACCATGGTGGTCAACACAAAGGTCAATTTGCGAGTGGCATAAATTTTTCATACGAGCTCCAATTGACATGATGTTTTCACTATTGGAAAAGTATATGAGTGTAGATCAATGTAAAGGGACCATAGATAAATATAATATATATTTGACCCCAAAAAATGTGGTTTGATGCCTCAAATGGATCTAGAAGGTTTCAAACCCTATTTTTTCAAAGTAGGACTTGCCATTAAAATTACCTTGCAAGTTGATTCCTCCATTTTTTTCTACTTTTAAAGCATCGATATAGATGAAAAATAATATAATGGTCAAATTTGTATCATACTTCCCCATTTATGGATACTTTTGGTCCCCAAAAAATTTATTAAATGAGTTGATGAAATTTTTCCTCTACCTTCTCTCTAGAGTACCATTTTTCTTTACCTAGAAGTTTTCCTTTCAACCCAGCCTACCAAAGGTCATGTTGCCACTATCTTATAGTTATGGACTTCTTATACAAAATTGTGTTTTCTTCCAACTTTTCCTGATCATCTGGTGCTAAGTCCACTATGGTAGGTAGGATCTTCTCCTCCTTCTAATCCAACATGGTAGGCTCATAAACTTGTAGATTCTACACATTCATTGCTCAGTAAATGTTTATGTATGGGAGTAGATTGAGTCTGTAGGTGTTATCTCCCACCTTCTGCAATATATAGAAAGGGCCATACCATAGATAGTTGATCTTCTTACCATGACCCTATAGTCTTTATTTGTTTAGTTATAACCAAAACCCCATCTCCCACTTTGAATGACTTCTCAATTTTGTGTTGATCATGTCTAGCCTTATAATTTTCCTATGACTTATTTAGTTTCTCTTGTACTTGCAAATGGATCTTCCTAATCTTCTCAACAATTGTTTTCTCTCTCATTGCATCTCCTGTGAGGTCCTCCCTCACTCTTTCTTGCTATCCATATGCAACATCTAAGGGTGAAGGTGGAAAATATCCAAAACAAGTTTCAAAAGGTGACTTACCAGTAGAAGTGTGGACTGCTCTATGATAAGAGTTTTTTATATAGATCATACTTTCATATCAAGTCTTCAAATGATTCTGGTTATAACCCCTCAAAAGATGCACTGAATTCCTATTGACTACTTTTGTCTCCCCATATGTCTATGGATGGAACAATGTAGATACATTCAACTTAGTTTCCATATTCTTCCATAATGTATTCCAAAATACACTATGAAATATGGTATCCCTATCTCAGATGATGCTCCTTGGTATCCCAAAGTGCACCCAGACCTGTTCAAATAACTTGTTTGTTGCTTATGGTTAATTGATGTTATTTTTACAAGGCATGGAAATGCACATCTTTTTGAATCTCTCAACTACCACAAATAGATATTCATGTCCCTTCCTGGTTCATGGAAAACCTCTCGCAAAATCCATAAAAATGATTTCCCAAGGTCAAGTTGGTATAGGTAAGGGATGGTATAGACTTTGATTTCTCTTATTAGGATTGTTGGTACAACAAAGCATGCATCCTATAATATAGAATGCTACATATTCCTGAATTCTAATCCAGTACACATACCTCTATAAGTTAACAACCATCTTCCCGACACCAAAATTTCCTTCAACCTTTGAGGTGTGAGCCTCTCTGATAAGCTACAATATTTCACCTTTTGGAACAAAGAGCTTGTCTATCTTGTAGAATAACCCATTCTGGAGATGAATGTAATCCTTGTTGTCACCTGCTTCTATACAAATTTTTCCATGTATCTCTTGAAACACCTCCTTAAAGTCCTCATCTTTTGTGTATTCCTCCCTATATGCATCTTGGGTAAAAGGATCTATGTGCACAAGTGTTCCCAAAGATGTAATCTTAGATGTGGGTGATGGGAACCTGAATTGGCATATTTTTGGAACCCATCTAACACTTTTTCCCATACCATTTTGATCACACTTTCCTTTCTAATACATCTCTTCCATATAACTTCTCTATTTTAGCACCGAGGTACAATTCACATCTTCTATGCCATTTTACAATTATTATTGCATGTCTTGTGTATAATTTTTTGTTTCTTTGCACTGGCATTTTTATGCAGAAAAGGTATACAAAGGTTGTAACACCATTTCTGTGATTCCAAGAAAATGTATCACCATGGTTGTGATTTCGAAAGTGATCTAGGTGGATATCAGTGGCCACCCACCTATTCCAACTAGCTCAAAACAATTTTCTAGAAACTTACTATTTTTAGCAGTTTTTCGGGATTGATCTCCTCAATCATATCAGAAGGCTATGATTGAGCCCCCAAAATGAATATCCTCGATGATATATTTCCAATGATCTATTGTGCACCCCAAACAGAGATAGTATGCCAAAGTTACACCCCAGGAAGTTGATACATCAAACTACCCAAAACGGGGTCCAAAAAATTGTTCTCTTTTCATCTTCCGGGGTTAGGCTTTTGAATTTTATTTATGATAAAAATTCCTTTGGAGTCTCATTGTAAAATCATATTCTTGTAAATGTGAGTAGTGGAAAAATCTATTCTCAGAGATAAGATACCACCATTCTAGCGAGTCTTTCACTCTCTATTTTTACAGTCTTTCTACATTTTTACTCATTAATAGAAAATTGTGTATTACTGTATCTTTGTGTTTATGGTTGCATCTATGATACATTTTTGTTATATTATTGGATATCTGATATATCTTTGTAAATTTCTTTATTATATCTCCGCTCTCATTTTGTGCCGAAAATAATCTGGATTAGTGGTATTAGAGCAGATTGCTCTTGATCATTTTTCAGTGCATGTGCCTGATGAGGTTGGAGTATATAAAGTTGGTTCTCGATCTTGTCTCTCTTGAATAAAATTGCTCTCGCATGCCCAAGAAAACCTTCATGGAGGAAGAAAATAAAAACGATAGAGCATACGATTCTATTAATCTGTTGCTTGAGCAAGCTCTCATGCGACAGAGGGACGAAATTATGGAGAATTTTCCCACATCCTTCAATTTTTTTCAATAGAAACAGGCGCGTATTCATCAAGAAACCACTTTGGGGGAACCTCACCTTTCAAGGTACAAGTTAATTTTGATGTTCCCATATTTTAAGGAAAGATAAATGCGGATGCCCTAGAAAAATGTTTAAATATGCTAGAAGGTTATTTCTCTGTTCATAATTCCTTCGACAGGGAAAACATCACCTTCACACTCCTTAAGGATCTCCCCCATGTCAAACATTGGTGGGAAACTTACTAGGATAAAATTTCAAAACAGGAGTCTCGAATGTATGGGGTCAAGACCACTTGGGATTTTTTTGTGGATGCGGTAAACGAACAATATTACCATGTTGGAAACTATGAGAACCGGTACATGAGATGGACCACATTGCGTCAAGAGAGGGGCCAAAAAGTTATGGAGTTCACCAATACCTTCCATACCTTGCACACCAATATGGGTATAAAATAATCTGAACAACATTTGGTTTTGAAATACTATGGGGCCCTACACAGATACATCCAAACTGAAATGAATTTTATGTACATCTCATCACTTGGTGCTACTTATCGATATGTTGTTAAAATTGAGAAGAAATTTAAGCACAAAAAAAAATGGGACTTCGGGTCTAAAAATACGCAACAACCAAAGTATGATAAAGATGACCCTAAAAAATAGTCTCTCAAAAACCAGTCCAGGCCATAGGAAAAGAAGGGTCATGGAAAGAAGAAGAAGGACACCGAAAAATGGTGTGATTTAGACAAAATCCCCTGGCACAACACTGATTAATGTTTCTCAAAACAGTCATTGGTGGCTGAGATCAAAGACAAGGAGATGAACCCTGATTCAAAATTTGATTCATAAAATAATGATAGAAGGCAAATCATCGACGCATAGCCCACTACTATTGTCATGACTGCAACAATTCAACCAGAAGAAACAACCAATCCTGAAGAGGGGGGTCACCTTTTTCATTCACAGATGTGCGTGAAGGGGACCTCACTTCATTTTATTGTTGATAGTGGAATCCAGAAGAAGATTATCTCAGCAAAGGTCGTCAAATAGTTGGGATTGTTGACAACACCACACTCAAATCCGTACAACATTGGGTGGCTTCAGCAGGGATGAGATATTCGTGTCAATAAACAGTGTTGATTGTCATACAGAATCCAACCCTTCAAGTATGAGGTATTATGTGATGTTTCCCCACTCGATATCTGTGATGTTATCTTGGTCCAACCATATATGTGGAAACACCATGTTATCTATGAGGCTCGACCTTGTATGAGTCTCGACCTTGTAGTGTCATTCTTACTCTGGGGGGTCATCTCTACAAGATAACATAGGTATTTTCAACTACTTTCTCACCTAAACAATTATGAAAGGTAGTATATCATACTACAAAATTCATCTTCTTTACAATATGTTCAAAAGGTGAACAAAAGAATATTACAACCATTATTGCCTCGGCCCAAGAACTTTCTATCCAACAGAAGCAGGTCAAAAAGATTGCAACAAAGCTCAAAGATTCCTTCTACACATATACATCTCATGTATCCCAACCATTTGAATAGATTCAACCCCTCTAGAAATGAGTTCATGACAACCTTCCACAAACCAAGCACTGCAACATCTCCAGCAAGGCAAGTAACTCACCAAGTTTCAGATTCAACAATCGGTTTCCCGTATCCCCTGGGAACTCAATGGAATGGAGACCATTTCTTACTAAGGAGGGAGGATTGATCCAAGTGGATATCAGTGGCGACCCACCTATTTGAACTGGCTCAAAACATTTTTTTGGCAACTTACTATTTTTAGCAGTTTCTTGGTTCCTAACTTTTGGGGCCATTTTGAGGGCCTAAATGAATCTTTTACAAGATAAAAGTCCTAAATTATATCCAAAGGATATAATTCCCCCCCCCCCAAAATGAATCTCCTCGAAGATACCTTTCCAATGAGTTATCGTGTGCCCCAAACGGAGATCGTATGCCAAAGTTATGCCCCCGGGAAGTTGATACACCAAACTATCTAAAACAAGGTCCACAAATTTGTTGGATTTTCATCTTCTGGGGTTACGGTTTTGAATTTTATTTATGATAAAAATTCCTTTTGAGCCTCATTGTAAAATCATCTTCTTGCGAATGTGAGTAGCGGACACATCTCTTCTCAGAGATAAGCTGCCACCATTCTAGCAAGTCTTTCACTCTGTATTTTAACAGTCTTTGTACATTTTCACTCATTAATAGAAAAATGTGTATTACTGTATATTTGTGTTTATGGTTACATCTATGATACATTTATGTTATATTATTGGATATCCAATATATCTCTTTATATTTCTTTATTATATCTCCTCTCTCATTTCGTGCCGAAAATAATCTGGATCAGAAAGGTGCAACATCGTTGCTACAATTCCGACCGACATTTTAGTTGCTACAATTCTAGCCAATATTTTCATTGTTGTTATTCCAACCCAACATAACTATAAAAGACCCACTTTCTGACATCCTAGACAGAATCGAGTCAACTGCAGTTCTATTACCAAACAATAATTGTTGCACTTCGACATGTGATGACTCTCTCAAAGTTGTAGTTCTAAATAAATATCTACCAACACATCAGTGCCCTCATGATTGTTCAGAAAAGTGATCAACAAACAAAAGAACACCTAAATGAAGATATCGGTTCATCTTTCAAATCAAGAACGCTCGACCTTTCCTAGAGATAACGATAACGAATGAATAGCCTACTCCAAATGGTTGTCCATTTGTCTTTTATATGATTTTAGATTATAAATGTATTATAAGAGGAATCGAGCTATTAGATCTCAGGGGGAAGGACAATTTTTTTGTGTAATTGCACATTTGTTGTTGTACTTCAATACTTTTTCATAATACAATTATTGTATTTCTTTCACTCTATCATGTGTTGATGTATTGAGCATTAGTGTGATTATGAATTAGTCTTCCAATGCCTCGTCTAAGGAGATAGGTCCCCTCCTTAGCTAGGTATTCTATGTAAAGTTAGAACATGTAGTTACATTCTTTATTTTTATAATTTAGTAGTTTTATACACTTCTAGTTCTCATTCATAGTTACTTATCGGTTTGTTGCAATTCCTACAATTGGGAATATAAAAGTGCATTGTGTGGATTTTCTTTCATATTTGGAATAAGAGATTTGAGTAGATTTAGTTCTTGATTTTAAATTGTTGTTTGTATAAACTTAGATTTGTGTGGAATAACTACAATCCATGTGGTTTTTGAACTGTTAATTGACGAAATATATTTTTACAAGTGAGCTACAATTCGTTCATCTTTCTATTTTTTCTCTTTCTGCTACAACTCATTTAATTCAACTTCTAAAGTGTGTGTTGTGTGATCTTGATTATAAGTCACAACACATCTTAGATCTATTCTGAAAATGAAATTCATGTTGTGATCATTTTATGTTGCAACTCGAGTCAATGTAAATCCTTTTTCTATGCTGCAACTCTATTGATTATTTGGGTTGGTTGTCATTGATGTTAGCCCTTCAAGAAAGTTCGGTAGCGAATTCTGGTAGCACAAAGGTTTGGGTAATGGACCCAATTTTGTTTGATGTATAATGGTATAATTTTTAATACATTTTAAGGTAAGACTACTGTATATGGATAGTACATGTCATTCCATTTCCGGTGGTATGTGGAACGTCACATAACTCCTCACGGTTAGAGAGTTATGGCCATGTGAAGTTGGAGAACCCTCATGAGTCATCTAGAAGCCCCAAAAGGTCAAAATAGTCAAAGTGGTTGCAAAGAAGAAATTATTTAAATAATAAAGTGAAGTTATGAGTGTAATATAATTCAAATTGGATACAAAATAAATTATTTAAATAATAAAGTTAATGGATAAATTACTAAGTGGACAAGTGGTTATAAGTGGGTTAGCCCTAAAATAAAGAAAGTGGTTTAAGATGGTTATAAGGTAAATAATAAAGTGAAGTGATGAGTATACTACAAGTCAAAGTGGATAAAAAATAAATTATTTAAATAATAAATCTAATGGATAAATTACTAAGTGGACAAGTGGTTAGAAGTGGGTTAGCCCTAAAATAAGGAAAGTGGTTTAAGATGGTTAGAAGGTAACCCCTTGAGGAAGCTAAATAAAAGTATAAATAAGAGGCAAGGGTCTATCATTTAATCACACTTCAACATATTGAATATCTACAAGTGTCTGAGGTAAACAAAGGATATATAAGGAGAATTTCAAAGGGAAGGTGAAGTAAAGAAGACGAAAATTCAAGGGAGGATAAATTATTTTGATGATGCTTTCTAAGGTATGTTATTTAAAGGTCATCTCACCATTTTCACAATAAAGTTTTTTATAGATTGATTCACACCGTGAAATATGTAGGTCATTGAGGAAACATATCCAAGTATATGTGATAAAATTTCCATCTTGTGGTTCGTTGTATTTTTGGAGTTGCACTCTATGGAAAATAGGGTTTGTGGCTAGTCTTGAAACTACTCTAAAACAAGTGTTTCAGGTAAAATCGTCATAACTTAATCATAACATATCCAAATTCAGTAAGACAAAATGTATTGGTTATAGTACATTTTTTTTCATATTCTGTGTACCATTTTCATATCCATACAACAAATATTCCATGCGGGGCATTCTCTACAAGTTCGATCTCTAGAATAATCCAGAATTCAACAAGGTATTCCATTTTTGCTATAACTCCTTTTCTTGGAGGTTTCAAGAAGAGAAACGTAGAGAAATTGTAGACAAGACACTAAAGAACATTGTGTTCTATTTTTAGACCTTTATTCATGACATGTACATATTTATGATTATTGCAAGTTAGGGTTGTTGACTAATCCAAAACTAGTCATGTGAGATGAAATTAAAGTTTGATGAAAATGCTAGTCTCTTGTTGATAAAGTTAAGGAATGTTTGCAGGTATGTGATCATATACACCAGTTCTATTACAGAGTTACAAATTAGATTTGGATGATGAAATTTATGAGGGATTTCGGTTGAGTTACATGTTGGGTACATGGTTGAGACAAGTAGTTGATGAGTTGGAATGTACATGAGGTGTATAGTTGATGATGTTGTTACATTTTGATGATTCATAGTTTATGTGCGTTTTATGCATGATTGGTATATATTTGGTGCATGGTTTATGAACTTGTTGATGGTACAGGTTGGTGCATGGTTGATGCACTTGTTTATGGTATAGTTTGATTACAGGTTGTTTGGTACAGGTTGTTACATGTTGTTTGATGCAGGTTGATTGGTACATGTTTATAGTAGTATATCTCATAGTCATAGTGTGAGAATGGTTCCATAATTCTACTTCTATGTCAGGGTGGTTGGATGGGGAAAGGACAGGTGGTTGTATCCACCTTCTAATTTTAGCCGAAGAACATAGGGGGTTCTAGCCTCCTTCTGGTTGTATCTAGAGAATTGGGGAATTGGAGCTTCCCACAGGTTGTAGCCTGAGAAACTAAGGGGTTGGAGACACCTTCCAGTTGCAGCTAGAAAACAGAGGAAGTTGGTGCTTCCAATGAATGTAATTCTTAAATACATATAAGAAAACGCATTATGTGGTTTTCTCCTACTTTGGGTTTCCACGTAAAAACATGAGTGTACTGTGTATGTGTATGATTGCTCATTTTTTCATTGTTTATTTACTCTGCAACTATTGGATGATAATTCTACATTGATAGAACACTTGCATTTTGTGGTTAAAAATGATTAAATTTCTCTATTACTGATTCACCTCCCCTCTCAGTAATCCAACAATTGGTATCAGAGAAGGTTCCTTCAGGAAACAATTTAACTAGTGGACGGAGATCATGGATTATTATGAGAATGGAGTACCAATGTTTAATGGTTAGAATGGTTTAAGGTATGATATGTGGAGTGGAAGGATGAAATTATTTTTACAGGAATAGGGGTATTATATTTGGATATTAGTCATTACAGGATATGATAGTTCAAAAAGGGAAAACACTGTAGCTAAGAAGGAATTGAAGAAGAATAAAAAAATAAAAATGGATTTCATCTAGGAAGGATTACCTAATCCGGTAAGAGAAAAGGTTGGTAAATGTTCATCAATCAAAGAACATTGGGATAAGTTACATGATATATATTCTTCACCCATTGCAGATTCAGAAAATGCCAAAGAATATGCAGGTACAGATCAAGAAGAAATATGTTCACCATGTCAAATAGATTCGGAATATGAAGAATACATAATCGAAAGAGGTGTTTTACTTTAATTGTGAAAAACAAAGACATCTTGAAATAGAATTCCATGAAGGAAATGAGATAGAAAAAATAATTGAAAAATAAAACAATTATGAAGAAGAATTGATCAATGCTTTAGATGAACTAAGAAAATAAAGAGAAGAAAACAAGTCACTGAAGAATGAATTGATGCAAAAAAAGGAAAGTGATAACATTTTTGAAAATCCCAACAGGTCACCAAGAACTTAAGAACTCAGCTAGAAGAAGGCAGAAATATCAAAGAAAATCTTAAAAATCAAAAGTAGTATTTGGAAGCCAACATAGCAACACAGAAGGAAGAAGCAGAAATGAGAGAGAAGATATTGACAGATCATCTAAAGGAAAGAAATAATGATCTAAAACAACTTGAGGCAGAGTTTGGTCAAGAAGAGAAAGGACTTGAAGATGAAATAATTACATTAAAAATCCATCTTGAAGAATCGAAAAGAACATAAGAAGTCATGAAGTCTTAGATAATGAAGAAATAAGAATAGGTCGAGAAGCTTGAAAAAGCAGTTGTCACATTGAGAAGTAAAATCGTCAAGATCAACAAGAACATTGAAGAGACAGAAACATACACATCGGTTATAGAGAATGAAGAGAAGCACTCTAGGTTGCTAGAAAAGAAGAATGAAGAAAAGCACTCTAGGTTGCTAGAAAAGAAGAATGAAGAAAAGAGAAAGAGTTATGTAGAAGTACTCAAAGGAAGGAATCATGGTCAACCAAAATCTAAGAAAACTATTAAAGATACATCTTCAAGAAGACCATCCATGTTCAAGCCACAAAGAAGTTTCAATCATGATCATGATCAGTCAAGGTAGAAATTCAGAAGGACTACACCACAAAGAAGATCATTCACTCCTAGGTATGAAAATTTATTTTATGGCCATTCTCTTTATTGTACTAACTTTGGACATAAGGTTGCAAATTACAGGGATTATAAAAATGTTCAAGAAAGAAATGCCTATGTGGCCCCACGTAACATTGAATGTTACAAATTTCATAACTATGGACACATAGATAGTGATTGTAGAAGCATGATAGATACTTCCATGAAAGAGAACACTGATATAAGATACAAGAAAGTATGGATAAGAAAACAGGAAGAATAGGTGAACAAAGACTAGGTCCCAGAGATCACAAGATTGATAATAAAACGAGATGAAGAAAATTCTACAGAAAAAAAAGAAAGATGTCAGATACGTAAAGGTTTGGAAAATAACTGAAAGAAAAGAAGGACATGTAAATAAGGAACAAGTTCTAGAGATTGTACTTTCAGACATTGTAGTGAAAGATGAATCCACAGATAGAAAGAAAGAAGTTAGAGGTCAGAGAGATGATGAATATACCAATGAAGATGATGATGAATACACATTAGAGAAAGAATTGTTATGAGCCATATAGCTTAGAGACTCCCAAATAATATGAATAATAGACATGGGGAGTCTATGTGGTAGTTGAGACAAAGAAAATAACCATCCTGTGAGCATCTTGCATAGTTTGAGTAGAAAGATCCAGAGCAGTCAATTAGCAGAAGTACAGTTTGATAAATTAATCAGTTGTAGTAGTAAACACTTCATGATAGTATGGTCAACATTATGGACAATTGTGCAGTAGATTCTTGGATAGTATGGACAAAGATGGATTTCTATGAACACTTAGGAGGTTTGAACAGATATATTACAATGGACGAGAGCATGGATTCATAGATTGGTTTAGAGAGTGGTTCGGAGACAAAGGAACATTATCGTAATGGATGATAATTACACAAAAAAATGGCTCGAACAATGATAATGGATTCCAAATTGACAGATATTTTTTGGACACATGTAGTGCATACAACAGTTTAGATTCAAAACATAGTAATGCTCAGAAACAACAATGACAAAAATACCTACAATCTATGGAAAGGAAGACCAACAAATGTGAATCACTTTAGAGTATTTGGAAGCAAATGCTGCATCAAAAGAGAAGATGGCAGAATGTGAAATTTTGACTCTCGTGTGGACAAAGGAGTACTTGTTGGTTACTCAAGTACAAGGAAAGCATACAAGTGTTACAATATGAGGTTGAACAAAGTTGTGGAAAGAATCAATGTAACAATTGATGAAACAGGTGGACAAGAATTAAAAGAAGAAGAAAATGAGTCATTGGAACAACTTTATGAAGAAGAAGCAAAAGATGAAGAAGAGGTAGAAGGGGAAGGTGAATAATTGGATAAAATAGATAAGAATGACATTTGGGAATTGGTTCCAAGACTAAAGAATAAGAATGTGATTGACGCAAAGTGGGTTTTCAGAAATAAATTGAATGAATATGGACATGTTACAAAGAAAAAAGCTAGATTGGTATGTAAAGGATATGCATAGGTTGAAGGAATCAACTTTGAAGAGACATTTCCCCCAGTTTCCATAATGTAAGCAATCTAATTGCTCTTATATTATGCACGTTACAAGCATATTAAAGTGTATCATATGGATGTGAAATCAATTTTTTTGAATGGGAAACTTGAAGAAGAAGTATACATTGAATGACATCGTTTGTGGGGCAAAGAACACAGATTATGTGTGTAAATTGAACAAACAAAAGGATTTCAATTGACATAGAACACATATTATGTGTATAAATTGAAGAAGGCCTTGTATGGTCTAAAAATATCTCCTAAAGCATGGTACTATAGACTGGATAAATATGTACAACAGGCAAGGTTCAGAAAATGAAGTGCAGACATCAACCTCTACATCAAGGTAACTCAAGATGGTATTTTATTAATTGAAGTTTATGTTGATGATATTATTTTTGGAAGTACTCATGACAGGTTAGGACAAAAAGTTTCAAAGGATATGCAAAATGAATTTGAAATGTCATTACTCGGATAGTTCAAATCAACCGAGGAATTTTTATTTCTTAAACTAAGTATATAAGAGAAACACTAAAGAGATTTTGTTACCCATGATTTTGGTCATCATGATGATGTATTGATGATGGTGTACTCAGGCTCTTCATAATAACTTTCTCCCGAGAAAAGTTACTTTCTTCTCTTTCTAGAAATATCATTTTTGAAGACTGTTCGCAGGCTACTAGTATATTTGCCTACGAGAATGCATGATTCTCGCAGGCTGCCTTAATCCAGGGTGAGAGAAGTTTTCACTATGTTGAAATGATAGGGTGCGAACTCTTTCTAAATCAAGGAAAAATATGAATTTTCGAAGCTTCTAGAAGGGAATCTGCTAGAGGGATGAGATGGCATTCGAATGGTTATCCTAGTACTGGATTCCCTAATATTTTGGGATCATTCTTATCCAAGTAACTAATTCATTCTCTCCTATATATTGAGGGAATTCTTATGGAAAAGGTTAAGCAAACAAGGTTAAGCAAGATTCATTGGAGAATTAGTGAAAGAATTGTGTGAAGGATTGGAGCTTGAACAACAGGCTAGGAAACTCCAGCAAAGACATCATAAGGGTTTTGATCTTCTTCATGCAAGTGAGAAAGTGTGTGTGTCGGAGTCAAGGGCCATCGAAAGGAAGTTTGCGACATCAAGGCTCAGGTTGTAATATTTACTTTCCATCAATATGATACAGTAATATGTCCCTTTCCCATAAAGCTATTTCCACTTTATTGTATAATTCCTTGATCATATACATAGATTGACTGTTAAATAGATTGTGCTTTCTTCACTTT
>SNQJ01S0015996.1:0-10546 GCA_010110895.2 Picea sitchensis
ATGCAGATCAAGGTTATACATAAACCTAAGATCAAAATTCCAAAATCTAATTGAAATAGTATCCAATTTATTCCAAAATTTTGGAACTCTTGACCATTTTGTTTGATTTGATTATATGGTGTACCCTTTCCTTCAAAAGTTGTGCATAGGGTTTTGGCATGTACAATTTTCCCTTCTAGAGCTATTCAAAGGGTGTAGAAACAGTGCCAAAACCCTCACATGCTCCATTGATCAAGACACACCCCAAAGTTGATTTAGTCCTTATTTGATCATTGTTGAGTTGCCCAAAGCACATATATTTTGGGATTATTCTAGATTGTGGACTCCTTATTTATGTAAAAACCCGAAAATGATATAAGAAACATGTAAAAATGTCTCCTTCACATGATATTGATAGCATTTATATTAATCTTAGTGATTTTGGATTGGTCTTGAAGATTCGGAGAGATCTTGGATTAGTTTCTCACACAATAAAGGGGAAGGCCCAATTCTCCCTCTTTGGTGGGCCAATAATTTCCTCATTGCTTATGGAGGATTAAGGAGAACCATTGGAGCAATATTGAAGGACATCATTGAAGATAATTGGACATGAGAGAGCTTCGAAGAGGATCTACCTTTGTAACAATGCATTTTAATCTCATGAGAGACCCTGGAGAGAGCCTTGAAGAGGATCCACATTTATAAATGTACTATAGGATCCACCTCATTGGACATCGATGCGTTAGCCCAACTTGTTTCAACACCTTTCCACATGTTCAATGACCATGACTGTTGGTATTTTGACTTGGTGAACATACTAAGGTGATCATTGGAGGGGAAAACCTAGTTTCCAAAACGTCGCAATTGCGACATACATTTTCACAAATGTGGCAAGAGCGACGTTCCAGTGGAAAACGTGGAAAGAGAGACGTTAACGTGGCAAGACCGACGTTAACTTGGCAAGAGAGACATACATCTTCACAAACGTGGCAAGAGAGACGTTCCAGTGGAAAACGTGGCAAGAGAGACGTTCTAGTGGAAAACATGGCAAGAGCGACGTTAACGTGGCAAGACCGACATTAACGTGGCAAGAGAGACGTCAACGTGGAAAATAATTTAAGACTAAGGGATTCTAAGGAATAAGGCCCCCACCTTATTGCACGCCCCTTAGAATCATCGTGAACGACTGTCGTAGTCTTCCCTCATGACATCATGGGTCCTCTTGAACTAGGTAATCGTTAACCTACAGTTCGAGCCACGACAGGAGTGCTAGTAGGCTATGGCAGAGCTGCTGTCCACACCTCTCCCTCAACATCTCTGGTAGTCGTGTGTGACCCCTTTACTCCATATGTGAGTCTGGTCGGCAAGCTATCGTCAGCCTGCATCATCAATAAATCATGTCAGAACATATCCATATCATATCATCCAGTCAGATGCACTAAAATCACAGTAAAACAATCAAACCCCAATGGCACACTCCCTGACTCGATCCAGATTCCAAGGGGTTCCGTTGATGCCTTTGCATCCTCGAGGTCCAAAATCCTGCACACTCAGTAAAACTGAGTCAATAACACCTGTCTAGTCAAAGCGGTAAAACAACATGTCATCAACCCATAACTCCTCGTAATCAAAATCAAAAGTTTTAATAGCATAATAATCCAGATCACTTGCGAGCAAGTGTCCTCAAAGAATAAGTTCGCTCAGTGCGCCAGAGCGGGATGTTGCAATTACAAGTTTTTGGTGATGCATTTTCATCTTTACAATGCACCTTCCACTTTTAGAGCCTCATGATTAAAATATTTCGACCCCTTCTATGACATTTTTTCATGGTCATCTTTGATGTCATCTTAGTCTACAACAAAATGTGGGTGACACATGTGGCACATGTGGATCAAGTCTTACAACTCCTCCATACTCACCCATTGTTCCTCAAATGTTCTAAATGTGCTGTTGGTGTCTAATAAGTGTAATATTTGGGAGACATTGTTTGTGGGAGGGGGTGTGTGTGTTTATCCTATGAAAATTGAAGCAATAAAAGATTAGCCTCACCCCAATACCCCCAAAAGTTTGTGGGGATTTCTTGTCCTCATAGGTTACTAAAGCAAGTTTGTGCAAAACTATGGTAAAATTGTAGCTTCCCTCACCGCCTTGCTAAAAAAAAATTCCTTCAATTGGAATGAGGAGACTAAATATTCCTTAGAAGATTCTATGTATACTACCCAATACTTACCATGCCCAACTTCAATAAGATTTTTGTCTTGTAATGTGATGCATTTGAAAAAGGGATTGGGGTAGTATTAATGCAAGAGGGATGCTTGTTGGTTTTCACCATTAATCAATTATGTGATAGAAACTTTGGAAAATCCTCCCACGAGAAGAAAATGTTGGCTATTATACATGAAGTTGATATGGGGGTGTCCTTACTTGATGAACCATCATTTCTATATTAAAATATACCATCATAGCTGGAAAAATTTCTTGGAATAAATGTTTTCCTCCCTAGAGAAACGCTAATGGGTCACTAAAATGTTATGCTACAACTACGATACTATCTGCAAGAAGGGAAAGGAGAATGTAGTTGATTCTCTATCTAGGAAGTATGATGAGGAAGATTCCTTGCCTTATATTTTCCAATGTGCTATATTGGCTACAAGTAATATGTCAATAATGGTCAATGGATGCTAAGGCTATGCACATGATCCACTAGCTACAGGTCAATGCACATGCACATCCATCTACACTTGGAAAAATGATAAGCTCCACTATAAAGGGTGTGTTTTTTGGGTTTGAGATTCAACATTTATATATTGAGCATTATCCTATTTACATTGCTCTCCCACAATGGGTAATTCTAGGTTTTATAAAACATATGAATATATTAAGCATTCATTGTTTTGGGAATGCATGAATAAGGAAATTAACACCATTGTGGTCGAATGTGATAATCTCCAAGGGGAAAACAATAAATCCTCTAGGACCATTACAACCTTTACCCATTCTAGTCACTTGTGGATTGGCATTTCTATGGATTTCATTGTAGGGTTACTAAAATTAGGCAACAAATCAATGAACATGGTAGTTGTTGACTGCATTTCTAAATATGCTCACTTATGTTCGTTATGACATGCATTGAAGGCCTCTACAATGGCACAAGTTTTCATGGAATTTTTTTAAAATTCCATGACATGCCTAAATCAATTGTGACCAATCATGATCCCACCTTGACTGGAAATTTCTAGCATGAGATATTTCGACTTCAAGGTACCCACTTGAATCTCAACAAAACATATCACCCCCAAGAAAATGGCCAAATGGAAGCATACAACAAGTGTTTGGAAGCTTATTTATGTGTTTTTCCTTGGACCAGCAAGCCCAATAGATTCAGTGGTTTCCCCTGGCTAAATGGTAGTACGATACCACCTATCATGGTGCTACTAAAATGACCCCCTTTAAGGCAGTCTATTGAAAATGCCTCCCACTAGTGATCTCATACTTACCATGCCTCTTTAAGGTTCAAGAGGTAGATAAAACCCTAACAAATTGTGTTGATAGTATTTGTACCCTTGAGGATAATTTGGTGTTGGCCCATAATTACATGAAGCAACATGTGTTATGTAACTCAATAGATCTGAAAATATAATATGAACATTAAATTGAAAAATACCTAACATATCTACACAATAGACATCAAAGAACGAACATACACGAGAATTTTAGAGAAAACCCTTGAGGTAGGGCAACACCATGAATTATTACTTAAAGAAGGGAAATACTCCACAAGAAATACTTGCTACAATTAGAATATACTTCACAATACCTCACTACATTTCTTATACTTATTTATATGGTATTATCCACCTCTTAGGAACATTCTAGAGAAGGAAATTTCTAGTAGGTAGAACCTTCTAGTAAGCCTTCTTACATTTATTTCTTTCAAACTACTACATGGGACTTATTTACTAGAAATGGCCTCCATACATAACAACACATATCCATATAACTATTATTATTCCTCTTGGGTACCTCCCTAGGTGCCCCATATTACCCCCCTAGGTACAAAACATTCTATCCCCCTTTGCATGTTTCATCCACGAAACATGGGAATAAACCATAAAATATGATTGGCTAAGAAATGTAGCCAGCTAGTACCAATTACGAGCATTCATCCATCCTAGTGAAACGTGAATTTGGTGTCCAACTTCTTCCTTTCGATTTTGATCTAAAATTTGTTTGCTCCTTGTTGTGCTACTCTAATATCTCCATGCATTTTTGTTATGCTTCCATGTGCCTCTCGATTGGTTTCCTTTCTAGTGCCACGTTGGTCCATAATAAGTTTTTTGATGCTCATGCCATTGCCTTGATGACTAGTGTTTCTTTAAGTGACATGGGTGGAAATATGCATCAACCTTGGGTGTTTCATTTAGCTCACTGGCTTCCTTTTTATGCCCTTCCTAGGACTTTTCTTCATATTCTTTTGTAGTCTCTACTTTTGATGCAATCTCAGACTCTATATTATTTCCCCTACAAGAAATTTTTTAGGTGCTCCCGCGAGCCCTTCTTGCTTAGTAAGAGAAATATCCTACAATGTGATTTTATTTTTCTTATACCAAATCTTCAAACAAATATTTTTCACATTAACATTAACATTAACTATACCACTTGATTCCATCCAAGGATATCCAAGAATAATATCCACATCATTCAAATCTATGGCATGAAAATTAGAAAGCAACACATATTTATCCATGGTGAGTTTCAAATATTTAAAAATTTCAAAAATCTCACCCCCAACTTGTGTGATTTGGATATGTTTTACAAGAACTTGCAATCTGTTAGCCATGTTAACATTGATGAAATTATGTTGGCAACTAGGGTTAATAGAAACAATGACCTTTTCTTTATGAATACATCCATGAACTTGTAGTAAAGAGTTGCCACATGGAAATAAACCCTTGGTGCTCCCTTTATCATTCTTATTAACATGAGACCATCTATCTAAAAGTACTTGTTCAAAGTCTTCACATGAAAGTCCCATCATCTTATTAAAGTCAAATGACTGCCACCATATGGTAGCATCTTCTTTGAAAACAAAGTATTGACAATCTTTCCACTTCTCTTGCCATAATGACTTTTGGTACTTTATGAATTCTTCAATTCTAGGGCCATCACATTTCAATGTAAGAAAACATCCTCCCCGCTATAACCCCAAAATAGAACCAGGGTTTAAAATAAAATCAATTAATGTTCAATGGGATTCTTGAGGTGGCTAAATTAAAATGGTCATAATTGTTAGAAAAACAGGACCGTGGAGCAATAATATAAAACAAATGCAGAAACAAAACACAGAAGATACACAATACAATAGAGACACAGATTTACGTGGTTCACCCAGTGTGGGCTACGACCACCAGAGAAATTTCCAGGACCTTCCTTTATTATTATCCCAGCATATTAAGGGATACAACCTACAACAAAGCCGCTATAACTTCCACTTCTTTCTCTCACAATATCCTATCTCAGAATACAATATTCACCATCAACCATAGTCACAATACATTTCCCTCATAAAAGAGAGTTGCCTTCTAGGGAAAAAACCCTAACATAATCTCTATCGTTAGATCTATGACCTTATAATGAACGGTCCATATTTATAATGAAATTACAATATACATTTACAAGGCAATTTTTCCTTCGGGGGCTTCGCCCCCGAACCCCCGCTGGGGGCCCGCTTGCCCCCAGACCCCCCAAGCTACCCCCCTAGACCCCGCAGAGGGGGTACCCCCCTCTTCTCTTCCCCGCATGGAAGAGTGTACATACTTTTGGGGTGTAAATACTTCATGGGGTATAAACACAATTGAAAGTAAAAAACCTCTGAATCAAGAAGATAATAAGGTTCCACAACCAACAATAACTTCTGCTACACTTCTTTGATTGGCTATTATGACCAAAATAATGAAATTCCATGGCCACTTTGCATCTTCTACCACTAGTTTGACTAAAATTTGGTCACTCTGTCAAAATATATCTGATCTACAAATCACACAGTCGTCCCCGAAAAACCCTAAAACAATTGATTTTAAATCAACGGTAATTCCACTTCTCGGACTTCAATTCAGACAATTTTTTTTTTGAACCTAGGTATTTTTTCAAAAGGAAATCAGATCTACATATTGTTTCTTCAAGTTATGCATTAAAATTTTTATAAATTGATTTTATGTCCGCCACCCTCTTTTTTCCCTTGAAAAATTTATGAAAAAGAAAAAAACAATTCTTCCCTTTTTTGGCCCAAGAAAGAGCTCTGATACCAATTGTTATGTAATTCAATAGATTTGAAAATAGAATATGAAAGTTAAATTGAGAAATAACTAAAATATCTAAACAATAGACATCAATGAATGAACACACAAGAGAATTGTAGAGAAAACCCTTGAGGTAGGGTAACACCATGAATTATTCCTTAAAGAAGAAAAACACCCCATCAACAAAGATTGCTACAATTAGAAAATACTTCACAATACCTCATTACATTGCTTATACTTCTTTATATATTAGTATCTATCTCCTAGGAACATTCTAGAGAAGGAACTTTCTAGTAGGTGGAACCTTCTAATAAGCCTTCTTACATTTATTTCTTTCACACTACTACATGGACCTTATTGACTAGAAATGACCTCTAAACATAGCAATACATAGTCGTCTAACTATTATTATTACCGTTGGGTACCTCCCTAGGTGCCCCATATTACCCCCCTAGGTACACTACAACATGCCAATCAACATAACTTTTGAATTCCACTTTGAGGAAGGGGATCAAGGGTTCTTACATTTCCATCCCTATAAGAAAACATTACTTAAGAGAAGAGCCTATAGAAGTTAGCCCCTAATTTTTATGGACCTTATAACGTACTCAAACATATAGGCTTAGTGGCTTAGAAGTTATCTCTACGTAGCCATTCTAAGATCCACATAGTCTTTCATATGTCTTGCTTGAAGAAATTGGTCAAGTCAAACTACAGAGTTCAAAACAAACTTCCTGAACTAGATGAGGAGGGTTACATTTGGTTACAGCCCAAGGTTGTTTTTAACAAACATGAACATCATCTTTAGTAGTGAATTATCTAGGAAGTGTTGATACAATAGCTAAATTCATATCCTAGATATGCTACATGGGAGCTAGCAGACATTCTGCACCATTTTGATCATCTCTAACCTTGAGGAAAACATGGCTTTTGTAAGGGGGAGGATACGTTAGGGTCCCACCCTAAATCCCCTAGTTAGGAGAATATGTTGTTACTTAATGTTTTGGGACCATATCTATTAAATAATTCCCATGGTGTAGTAGAGTGTGAAATCAATAAATGTAAGTTGGCTTCATTATAGAAGGTCCACTAGTTAGTGATTAAGACCTAGGTATGTGATGTTTTGATCAGTTATAAATTATATATAGTAGTAGGAGCTATGTAATCAATTGTTTTGATAATTTAGAAACTATATATAGTAGTAGAAGCTATGTAATAAATTTCCAAGTGAATATTATTGTATTTGAAGCCCTGCTCAGCTGGAGGTTACTCCCTTGAAGAGGTAAGTGAGCATTCCTCTAGGTTCTAAATATTAATAAAGGTTTGCTTACTTTTGTTATTTCCATATCATGGTTCTATTTATTTTCTTTTCACAATTATATTTTTTTTCATCTTGCTCTGAATATTATGTTTCGGTTATTAAGGAACACCACAAAAGAGGTACAAATTATTGATTGATCTATGAATGAGCACAAGAGGATGTTGATACAGGACTATTCAAAGGAGAACCATGCTTATTCTAGCCAGCACATGGGCTAAATTTAGGACGTGTTAGATGAATGCGGTTTGTTACGAAAAGTGACAAGGTTTCAAGAGACTTGTTCAATGTCATGACAATCAAGTAAGATGAAGCTTGGATTTATTAGAGCTTGAACTAGGGAGCATGCATTTGAGGGAGTGAGATTTTCAATACAAGGAGCATGCCAAATTACAAGGAGCTTACAAACTTTTCAATATGGGAGGATGTTAGGAATAATGATGATTATGGTCATTGGAAAAGTTTTGTAATGTAATGGTCACTTGGGACTTCTCTATGTGACCAAGGTTTGTTTAGGTCCTTGGTGATGGATTCCATGTGATATGTTGATATCCCATACACAAGGATTAATAACACAAAGTTTCATAACATGTAATATGTGTAGGGGAATATAAGAGAGTTGTAAGAGAACATATAAGAGGTGGAAGGAATATGTCATAAGGGAATATGCCATGAACACTTAGAATGGAGGAATTACACCAAAGTTAGAAAACTAGTAAGAGACCAAAGACTCATGAGTCATATAAATATATGTACTTGTATGCCTATTATGTTGAAATTCATTTAAAAATATTGTGTTAAGGTTTCTATTTTGTTCCTCCTTGTTAAGTTATATTGGCACAATCATACCAACACGAACATTAGAGCCATGTTAGCATGGGATTTGGAGATGTTTGAGTCACTGCAGAGCATTCCATGAGATTTTAAGACTAGAGGTTGAGAGAATGTTGCCATTCTCTATGAGAGGAAGTATGTCTGTGATTATTGCAGAAAGTATGATTGAATGTTGTTTACATTATGAGCTTTGACTCACATTTATGAGAACCATGGAAGATTATGCGGTTCATTGTGTGAATGTATGACATTATGCTAGTGAGAAGTAGAAGTTGTCACGTGAGCTCAATGAAATGGGCATTTCATCGAGATAACAAGTTGTTGGGTATTGCATAAGTCTAGGGAATAAATGTTGGAAGAGAGCTCGTTGTTAATTTGTTGTGAATAACCAAATAAAAAACACCATTGTATGGTGACAAAGTCTTTTGCAGAAAGACTTTGTGGACATTTAGAGGATCATTGTTTCCTTTTGTTGGAAATAGAAAATATTACAGTGGATGCATGTGAATGCCAACATGGAGGAAAGTCTTAGAGAGGTTGTGTACTAGTATTGGTGCTTTGCAAGGAATGCTTCTCAAGTTATTAGAAAGTGTTAGGGTCCTAACCCACACATAGGTAGAACAATATATTCAGATGTAATAAAGGTCAATATTAATAAGTCCTTTCAATAAAATAGAATAAGGCAGATGTAAGAAGACCTAATAGAAGCTTCTGCTTCTAGAAGGATCTTCCTCTAGATGCTTATTTTTAGTATAAATAGGAGTCGAGGGTATGAGAACCCTAACTTGGATATTATTTGTAATAGATCTCTTCTCAACTAGAGGTTTCCCCCTCGAAGAGGCCCATGAGCATTGATTTCAGATTCAAAGTGCTATTTCTATTATTATTCTCATATCATTTCAGTGTTATTGTGGTGAATGTTCTGGTTATATTGATGTTATTTTGCCATTACTAGCATTTTATTTATGTTCTGCATACATTTTATATCTGGTATATTACAAGTGGTATAAGAGCACTTTCCTTGGAAAAAAGTGTGGGTTAATTTTTTTTTCCAGGGTAGAGACGTATTCTGACATCTTTAAGCCACAAAGCTCTGTCATTTCATGCATAAACCCGTTGTTGAGGGATTCATACATGCAGGAAATACAAGTGGTACTTAATCGCACATCTGTTGGCCACCCTTGTAACCCCTGTTGGTACCCCTTCGAGTGGTAGCGCATCAGACAACACCTGTGTACGGATCAACCTATATTACCTAAAGCCCTCTTTAGATAAACTGATCTGTCGCCTGACTGCTATAGTGTCACCGAGAACAACACTCGGGAAGACACTCTCTAGTACCTGGGTAGTTGGGTAGTACGACTAAGGGTACAATCTATCCTCCTTAGTTAGTTCCCTGAGATATTGGGCCGAGTACTACTGTTGGACCTCGCACGTATATCAGAGAGCTATAGCATAGGGCAAACCCTTGTCTGTAGAACCCTTGAATACCTAACCCTTGGGGATAGAAACATAAACAAATTAAAATAGACAAGATCTATTGCCACAAAACTGTGTTTGGGTTGCCAAGTAAATACACATTTCTTTCTGGTTAAGCATTTAGGCATTTCCTCTCTACAGTATTCTTCAGACCGGAGTATGACTCGGTAGGTGAAAAAAAAAAAAGTCTGGAATTTTTTTCACCATTATTTGAGACCTATTCCATTGGATCCATCTCTTCGCACTTATCACATTCATCCATATCATTTTTTGGTAAAATTTTTGACCCCGATTGCCCTTTTTCAGTTCCCCCATCCTCATGGCCCATATCCATAGCCAAGACTTGGAAGCTCACTTCAACACCTTGCAATCTGGTCTCATCGAGACCCAACAAGAAGTGAAACAACTCAGTGCCAATGTTGCCACCATCAATACAACCATACAGTCCTCGATTGAGAAAATCAAACAAGACCTCACCACCCATCTTGAATCAGTCTTTTTGACACTCTGCACCAAACTGCATATCCCTACAGATAACCCTTCCTCTTCCTCACCTCCACATACCGACGGTGACCATTCCTCTCATTCCCATAACTTTCATAACCATCACTTTCAACGTGACCTATGTCTTCCGCGG